>JZKD02S1548326.1:439666-451329 GCA_000966675.3 Picea glauca
CGTTGGCCATTTATTACTGGAAAACCTATCCGTTATCCAGCTGATGTGTCTTGCACGGCCAACCGACCCCTGTTTTACTTAAAACTACCATTACTCTCCCTACTTTCGCCATTCATCAATCGCACCAGATTTTTTACACCGTTTAATCCTCTGTTACAGTCAGTTTCCCTCATCCACGGTTATTTTCCCCCACTAACGTTGTTTGTCTTGCAGGTACTGTTGCAGAAATGGCGCCAAAGTCCAAACAAGCAGAAGGAGAGGAGAATCTGTTTCTCCCGCCTCCGGTCGACCTTGACAGGATCCCACTGGTCGACAAAGACTGATTAATCGAAGATACAAAGTGTGATTTTGATTTCATAGACCTTCAGTCATGGCTTAGGGAATTTTTCCTGGACCAGAGTGATGAAATCGGGCTCTGGGAGTCCAATTTACCCCTCTACCTCTTCCCTCAGATCCACCATTTTCCCGAGTTCTCTCTCAAGTGTCAAGCCCACTACATTCCCGAGCAAAGAGTCATCGTCTCCTCTTCCGGAGAGATTCTTTTCCTCATCAAGCTCGAATCCATAGACCAGATGATGTAAATCCCCTGATCCGACTCTGCATCTCCCTTCAACCTTGAAATTCTCATAGAATTATACCAGAAAATGACCTTCCCCAAAAGATCTCAAATATTCGAGCTTTTCCTTCCCCTATCCTCTCAATTTCCCTCCACAAATCCTCCTTATCCATCTTCCATGTTCTCGACTAAAGGAAACCAGGTCATCTCATCCTTTTGTGCTTTGTTAGGACACTATTCTGATCAGTGGGTAGATGAACCCATTATGGGTTTTCTATCCATCTTCTCTACCGATGAAAATCCCACCACCCAGTTTGACTTCGGCACATTCTTGGAAGACAAAATTCATGAACAGTTCATGAATTTCGGCACGGAAGGCATGTTTAGATACTCATCGATACTAGCATACTTGTTCGTCTTCTTCCAGGTGGATAAATTTGGCTTTTCCATGTAGAAGATGGATAAAGATGGTAGACCTCAGGCAGTCATAGCATGGACCTCCTTTCTCAAGCACAACTCCATTGATTTCAGTTTCAAGGAGTTCATCGACCAATTCTACCACCCTATGGTAAGTATGCTAGGTGGTAGGCCCAAGCCTCGGATAAACGATGAAGTTCAGAGGATCCTGCATCTCTCGGACAACACAAAGACCGGGGATTAGTACTTGTATCAAGATTACACCGATATCAGAGTATACAGGTGCGAGTTGGCATCGTATAAGCTGCCCAAGTATCATCATGTCAGAATTTTTTCTCTAGAATATATAAGGTAGATAATAAATTCCGATGATATCCATTTTGTGTCATTGAAGAAAAAGTAGCATCTTAGAATTAAGGGGCAGATTGGCTCCTTCATATGCAACAATTGTGGTGCTGGGGAAGAAGCAGACAGGATCCTAATGGAAATGAAGTTCTCCATGAGCTTCCCATGGAATTATGATCCATGTGGGATCATCTCAGAGATGAGGGTGAAGAAAAAGAACATCCCATATGTTCATGAAGCTAGGCTTGAGGTGGAAAAATTTGCAAATCAGACAGTGTGGGAGCCTAACACATTGGTCGAAGTAGAACAACAAGATCCCCTGGCCACTGTGTCACAAACGACCACACCACAGGACCCAAAAGAGAAAAGGCTGAGGTAATATTTATCTCCACCTGTCACAGAGGTATCTTCCAAATAATTCTAGCTGCATACCAAGAAGCCTAAGACTGTTGCAGTTCTTGGCTCGACCGAGGAAAAAGAAGCCCCGTCTACTACAGTGACCAAAATTGGTATTCCACCCTTCGGTTTGAGCCTCCATAAGGTCATCACCCCAGAATTGCTGAATAAATCCACAGAATCCCCATTGAACACTCAGTCAGGCAAGGTAGGGCCCAAGTTGAGCATTTTTGAAAAATATGAGTTGATCAAGAAAAGGAACCAGACCCTGACCAGCAGTACTTGCAACCAGTTCTGGAAGCAGACATCGACTGTGCAACATAGGTTGCTGTCGACATTCGACACTGAGAAGGGAAGAATGCATATGGAATTCCTCTAGGCATAGGTACCAGACCCCAAGGTGATCACTAACTATAAAAGGGCCACCTTCGAATTCCAAACAAAGGACATGCATACAGCCAATCAGATGGATCCGCACAAGCAGACAGGGGAAATGGTTTTCTATATGTTGGCGCATGCTTCCACTTCTGCATCCAAATTGTAGGTGTCCCTGAACAATGTTCAAACACAACTCAAGTTGGAGAAGATATCGTCCTTTGCAAAGGACAATAGGATCAAAAATTTGGAGGAGCTAGTCCTCAAGATCGGTTATGATCCTTCAAAGGTGAAAGAAACTGAGGAAATGATAAAAAAGAAGAATGCTGACATAGCCTCCTTGAGGAAACAATTGAATTTCCCACCCATAGAGGATTTGGAGGAGGAGGAGATAGCAGAGAAAGAAGGAGAGAAAGATGAAATGCTCAAGCTGCTCATGGAGCAGAACGCACAAATTAAGGAGATGGAAGCTGAGATGGGGAAGTTGTTAAAAGAGAAAGAGAAACTGAAGCTAATGGAAGTCATTCCATGGAGTGTTATTCCAATTTCAGGAGTGAGAACAGCATCAGTGAAAGAAGTCCCATCCCCGACTCCATTAACATCCCAGGGGAAGACAACCGACCTGGCTAAGTCTATGGAAAAGATGAACCTGCAGGAAACATAGATCAGCACGCTAAAAAAGGAGATTGAGAACCTTCAGGAACTCAAATATTCCTTCCAGACCAGCCTCTCCAAGGAAAAGCAGGTGACATAGTAGCTCAAGCAGGAGCTACAGCAGCTCTGGAAGCAAACAGTGGCAGGAAATACTTTGGCTGGGGTTAAAGAGAGTGTATGGACAGACATCACTAAGTCCATGAACGAGATATGGCCCATGATCCAGATCATGTTTGAGCAGAATGAATTGGTACAGAGAAGCAAACAGGTCATCGAGAAGATCGGAGTAGAGTTGGGAGACATGCCAACCCAGGCAAACGAGATCACCAAGTTCCTCAATTCTAAGACCAAGGAAGAGCTGGAAGAGCTAAAAATTGAAGACAGAACATAGACCATCCTTGAGGTCAAAAGAGTTTTGACCAAGAGAGGATTAATGATTCAGCTGGAAGAAAAGGTTCAGGCCATGGACCTAGGGGTACAAAGATTCTTCAGTAAGATTGAGGCTCTAGAAAAGAAAGGTCTGCCTGGTCTGAAGGTAATCAATGATAAATTGATGACACTCCCAGACTACAAGAAGAGATTGGTCAATGTGCCCAAGGACAACTCAAAGTTTGCAGTCATTCAAGGGAGCATCACCGGTAAGGCATTTCTAGACGCTCTTCAGTGGGACATCAATATCCAACATGAGATTCGATACATCTTCCTCACCAAGCCTACCTTCGCCATGTACACAGAAATGGACGAAGTGTATCGAAGGCTACTCAAAGTCAACATGCCCAGTCATCTCTGATGGGAGGAGCTCTGTGATCTGATCGAGTAGCAGATGAGCTGTCCCAGTCCAGTCATTTGTCCATTCAGATGAGGTCGTGTAGAGGCTTCATAAACGGCCCACCCAAAAATTAGCGTGCAGTTACACCACATCATCAAGTATTTCCTAGATTTAGGAAATTTGTTAAGTTAGTTAGGCTAAAAATAGATTTAGCACGTCCTGGTCATTAATGACAGGAATGTTTGTAATTTGAGTTATAAATACTTCATCTTTCTAAGTATTGAGGGTGGTTGATCTTCACACCCTGACGCTCTCAGACTGTAATATTTTTGAAGAGATCTTCCATTAATAAAAGGAGGCATTTTTTTAGGATTCTTGCGTGTATTCACTGGTGATGTTTTTCTGTCTAAGTTAAATGTTATCCTCACTTTGTTATCATATTGTTTTCTAAATCTAATCTTTAAGAGTAACGAATGTTGCAGGATTTATCTCGTATACCCTGTTTCTGACTCGAAAGATTTTAGTGTTTTATCTTCTGGTATTTTCAATAAAGAAATTCTTAACTACTTCTTTGTTGAAATTATCTTTCTCATATTTTCTTCTTTTCATCATTTATGCTATTAAAGAATCCAGTGATTATATTATCTCGCCCTGTGAAAGTTTTCCTTTGCGTTTCTGGTTCAAATTTCATATTTTATTAAAACACAGACCCCATAGCCCAATGGATGTGTAGACTGTCTCAACCAATTCGAAAACACTTTGACAAAAAAACCGACCTATTTCTTTACCTAGCCTAATATTAAAAATTGGAAACATAGCTAAATTATATAGAGATATCCCTCTCTGAAGTTGGAAGGGCTAGATCCTAGCTTCAAAAGTGGTTGGCTAAAGTTACCTTTTGTAGATTTCTTCTTTTGTCAACCTATAGGAAATTTACAGAGTGCTAACATAGTGGCGACTCCACTGTGGAAAGAACATATAATATTTGTAATTGCACATTTTCTTTTCTCTAAAAAGAAAGTTTGTTCCTGGAATATTACAAATTTGAGAAGAAAGTGATGTTTAGAGGTTGATTAAAATTTGTACATATTATTTTCGAACTCATAAAACTAAAAAGTACATATATAAAAAATCAAAAAGAAATCTGGCTCCCAAGAAAGTTTATACTTGATCTCATCCAGACCCAAAACCTGCGATAGTGACAGTTAACCCAGAACAGTTACTCAGGAAAAAGACCATAGTTGAAGGCTCAGTGAGTCATACTCCCTTGCATAAGTTCCTTTCCTTTTCAGGGGAACTTGTTACCTTTCAAAACCCTGACCTTGACACCTTTTCACAACAAAGCCTGGTTAGAACACGGTCCGATAGTTTTGTGACTAGAATCATTTTCGACCCAACCGTTCTACAACCCCGAACCCCTAAAGTTCTGTCTCCCACTACGAAACTGCAAATCACTCCCTCAGTGCTATCTAGTCCCTCCTCGTCCTCGTGTTCAGTCACTACCTCACCGATCATCCAGTCTGTTATCCCACCTCCTCCACACTTCATGGCAGCTCGATATGCTCCCTTGGTGTTGGTTGTGCCTCTTCATGCCATGCCCCAAGACTATCAAATGATACTTCCACAGTTGGATGCAACCAGACCTTTGAGCACACAACAACACGCAGATAAAATGAATGATTATTATGATCTGCATGAAGTAGATGAAGTTGATGTTCAAATGAGATTGTTTGCCCAAAGTTTGACAGGTGACGTTAAAAAATCGTAAAAAGGGTTGCATGCCACCTCAGTCCTTGACCTTACTGCATTCCAAAGAAGTTTTCTAGACAGATGGGAGGTAAATAAAAACCCTCTCCAAATCTTGTCAGAATACAAAAATATTAGAAGAAATCAAGGTGAGACAATGCAAGATTACTGCACTCGTTTCAATAACCTGTACAATGCAATCCCAGCTGAAATCAAACCTCCACAGGGTTTGACATTGATAAAATTCCCTGATGGTTTTGATGCTGACATGTCATACCAACTAAGGGAAAGAAATTCTACCACCCTGGAAGACATGCAGAAAAGTGCAATAAGCGTGGAGGCCAATTTGTTGGAAAAAAGGGCACGTCAGAGGTCAGAGAGGAGAGTCACAATTAAAGAAGAACCTTCCATGTCAACCTCAGATTCCAAATTGGATTCTTTGGCCAAAGCAATGTAAAGAATGATGGAAAGACTTACTGTGTCGGACATAAATCCTCCGAGAGAAAACCCACCATCTCCTCAAGTTCGGAACCCAAACTTTAGGAGAAACCATCCTCAAATCAGACAGAGAGATCCTAGGGATCAAAGAGAGTAGAGGGGTCCAGATCAGTAGATCATACCTCCCCTACAAGAAAATTATGCTGATGAAGGGGAGGAAGTGATTGAGGAATTGGAGGATAGTCACATAAAGCTCATGGGCATTCACGATAATGAAGCTATTTTCCTTACCCAAGAAGAGCAAGAAGTTTTTCTTCTCAATCAAACAAAAGTAAGTGAAGAAGCTGAAGATGCAGAAAAATAGGCATTCAAAAATTCCATTTTGGAAGTACACCGACAGTATAATCTGCGAAGTAAAAAGACAGAAGGGAGTTCCCCAAAAAAGGCGATTGAAATGAAGAAGGTAGTCGAAACCAAGAAGGCCTCTGAGCCATCTGCCAAGAATATTCCTGAGAAGAGTACTTCCGAAGTTCCTGCGAAGAAAAATCTTACTATTATGAAAAGATCGTCACAACCTGAGGTTTCACCTATTAATCCACCAAGTATTTCTGGCCAGAAGAGTTTGGTGGACAAACCAGAATTGATGAGCCAAGGCAGAGCTCCTACACCTTTCAGCCTGGAGGGAGAATTGGCCAAAGTAAAAATTCCCATCCCACTTTCTGAGTTGATGAACAAAGACATTTATCACTCACAGGTGATTAAAGCACTAACCATTGAACCTGACATCGGCACAGAGGCCTTAACCATTGGATCAACAAATCATTCAGATACTGTAAACCTTACAGATGATCAACCTGAACTTCTATTCGGACCTGAAGTAGATGGTCGAGATGATAATGGTGATGTCGCTCCTTTTTACATCAGTCTAAATATACATGACCTGATCTTGCATAACGCTATGCTGGATTCAGGTGCTTCCCACAATTTGATGCCTAAAGCAGTGATGGAGAAGCTGGTATTGGAGGTCACTAGACCTTACAAGGATTTGCACTCATTTGACTCCAGTAAAGTTAGATGTATTAGTTTGATCAAGGACCTATGTATCACCCTGGTTTAGATTCCTATAAAGAGAATGGTAATGGATGTGGTAGTTGCAGACATCCCTCTGAAGTATGGAATGTTGCTATCTTGGTCTTGGGGGGCTAAGTTGAGAGGTACCCTGTAGCTAGATATGTCTTATGCTACTATCCCAGTTTTCGGGCAACAAAGAAGGCTATACAGAGAAACATTGATGAAGTACATGTTTAGTAGCCAAGAAAAACCACACAACTATACTCTTTACTCCGTGCATTCTGACTTGGATTCTTTTATCTTGTACAACGATGGTGACACGGGAGAGAAAAACACTCAGCTGGGAGAAGATACATCTAGTCTGGATGAAGGCCAAGAAATCATTGAGGTAGCAAGAATGAAAAATGTGGTAACTAAAGAATTACCGGCAGATTTCTGGAGCATGGATTTTGATGGAGCAGTGAGCAAAGAAGGAGCTAGAGTAGGAGTTTGGCTGCATAATCACAGAAACAGGTATTCAAAAAACCATTCTTACAAATTAAATTTCCAATGCACTAACAACATTTCCGAGTATGAAGCCTTGATGCTCGGTTTGAAGCTTTTGGAAAGAGTTCGTGCTAAACAGATTATGGTAAGAGGTGATTCTGAGTTGATAATAAAGAAAATCAAAGGTGAGTACGCTGCGAAACACCCACGTCTTAGAGCTTATAGGAATGTCGTTCTTGATGCCCTTATATGTTTCACTAAAGTTGACTTGCAGGTAATGCCGAGGGGACAAAACATTCTGGCGGATGGATTGGCTACGTCAGCAGCCACATGTAAGATTCCTTTCCGCTCAACTCGCCCATACATGGTGGAGGTAAAATGCAGACCAACCGTTCTTGATAATATCAGGTACTAGCAAGTGTTTGGTAATGATGATCAAATCGAAGACTTTCTGCAGTGTAAAAATGATTTTGAATGTACAAATATAGATTTAGAGAACGAGGATGAAAATGTAAATAGAACTGATTTTGAAATTGATAGTGTAAACAACGTAGATTCAGGAGAATTAGGTGATGATGAGATGGAGGCCGATGTTTTACATTTGAAAAGTAATGTTTTGCCTAGAGGTCTAGTTCCTTTAGAGGACTTGTTTGATTTTAACAACGTATCCAAAAAACCAAAAATCGAAGCCAATGGACAAGAGGTAGAAGACTGTAATATAGGGACCAAAGAGAAACCCAGGATAGTCAAACTGTCTAAATCATTACCCCCAGAGCAAAAACTCAAATACATTGAGCTATTCAAAGAATATTCAGATGTCTTTGCCTAGGGTTATGAGGATTTGAAATCTTATGATACCAACATCATACAACACAGGATTCCAATAAAGGAAGACCAAAAACCGTTCAGACAGAAACTTAGGAGGATGAATCCCAAGTTGTTCCCTCTAATAGAAAAGGAAATAAAAAAAATGTACGATGCAAAAATCATAGTCCCGTTGCGATTTTCCAAATGGGTCTCTAATTTGGTCCCTACACGTAAGAAATCTGGGGAAATTAGACTTTGCATAGATTTCCGAAATATGAATAGGGTCTCCCTGAAGGATAATTACCCCTTGCCAAAAATGGGCCACATCCATGAAAGGGTAGTCGGATCCAGTCGAATATCTTTGCTGGACGGTTTCTCGGGTTACAATCAGGTCCTAGTTCACCCGAATGACCAAGACAAAATTGCTTTCACCACACCATGGGGCACTTTCATGTATGTGAAAATGCATTTTGATTTGATGAACGTTGGAGCCACTTTCCAGAGAGAGATGGATATCGCCTTTGTGGAAGAATCGGGTAAGTTCATTGTCGTCTATTTGGATGATGTAACTGTGTTTTCCCGATCTGATGACAAACACCTGCGACACCTCAGACGAGTCTTTGAGAAATGTAGAAGGTTTGGGATTTCTTTAAATCCTAAGAAAATATTCTTCAGGCTAGAGGAAGGAAAACTGCTAGGACACATCATCTCCAAGGACGGAATCAAAATAGACCCCAGCAGAATCGAGGCCATACAAAAATTAGAACACCCAAGAAACCTTAAAGAATTACAGTCTTTTATCGGAAGAATAAACTTTCTACGAAGATTCATTCCCAATCTGGAAGAGCTCCTCAGAAACATTACAAATATGCTAAAAAATGATGTAAAAATAAAATGGGACGCTGAGTCCAGACAGTCTTTCGAACAAGTCAAACGAGCACTCACAGAGGCCCCTGTCTTGATCAATCCTGATTTTACTAAGGATTTCTATCTTTTTTCTTTCGCTTCCGAACATACTATAGCAGTGGTCTTACTACAAAAGAACAACGAAGGGTATAAACAACCCATATCTTTCTTTAGTAAAGCATTAAGAGACGCTGCTTTGAATTACAAGATAATGGAGAAACAAGCTTTTGCCTTGGTAAAAGCCATAAAAGACTTTAGAGTCTACATTCTCCATTCCCACACCATAGCATATGTTTCGAATGCGGTAGTAAAAGAAATTTTGACCCAGGAAAATCCAGATGGAAGAAGAGGAAAATGGGTTGTTGTCATTTTAGAATACGACATAGAGATTAAGCCTACAAAACTGATCAAGGGTCAAGGACTAGCAAAATTAATGGCTGAATCAAATTTCCATGCTCTTGACATTAATTTTTCAGCTGCAGCAAATGAACAGGGCGAGATGGTGACTCCAAGCGTGAGAGAGGTATTTCTCAAGTCTCCATGGTACACAAACCTTATTTTTGTTTTGAAAAATCTACAAGCTCCCCCTGGTTTGACTAAGACTAAAGCTAGATTTTTAAAGTTGAAATCCTTAAAATTTTGTATTCTAGAAGGCAATTTGTATTGGAAAGATCCTGGAGGCATTCTTTTAAATTGTTTATTGAAAGATGAAGATGACCAAGTGTTACAAGAATTTCATGCAGGAGAATGTGGTGGTCATCTGAAATGGAAGGTCACAGCCAACAAAATACTCAGAGCTGGATTCTATTGGCCCACCCTATTCACCGATGTACATCATAAGGTGACTGCATGTCATCAATGTCAACTGTTTGAAGGCAAAAGGAAACTCCTCCCTCTCCCCCTGAAACCAATCTCAGTTGAAGCCCCTTTCCAACAATGGGGATTGGACTTCATTGGAGAAATACACCCCCCTTCTTCAGGCCAGCACAGGTGGATTCTCACTGCCACCGATTATTTTACCAAATGGATCGAAGCAGTACCAAGTAGGCAAGCCACTGACTCTGTTATTATCAAATTCCTTTAAAATAATACCTTGTCTCGCTTTGGATGTCCTAGAAAGATTATAACTGATAATGCAACTACTTTTCGATCGAAGAAGCTCATATATTTCTACAACCAGTATCAAATTGGTTTGGGGCATTCCACAACTTACTACCCTTAGGGGAATGGGCTGGCAGAATCTTCAAACAAAACCTTGGTAAATATCATCAAGAAAACATTGCAGGAAAACAAGAAATCGTGGCATAACAAGTTGGTGTTCGCGTTATGGGCTGACAGACTGACCACCAAAAGGTCAATTGGTATGTCACCATACCAGTTGGTCTATGGCACAGAAGCCGTTTTCCCCACTTCTTTAGGAGTCCCTGTCATGAAGTTGCTTCAAGATGTACAAGCTGAGACAAATGACTCTCAGAGAAGGATCAACCAGATGATCCATTTACAACAATCTAGGGAAGAAGTTTTCAATAAGACTCAGGTAATCAAAGAAAGCATCAAGAAAATTTTTGACAAAAGAACCAAGGAAGATGATTTTGAGCTAGGAGATTTGGTTCTGAGATGGGATGCCAGAAATGAAGACAAGGGAAAGCATGGAGAATTTGACATTCTGTGGAGAGGACCATACATGATCCAAGCATTCAAGGGGAACAACGCTTTCTTGCTGAACAATGTTGATGGGACAGATCTGCCAGGAGGACCTGTAAATGGCAGAATGCTGAAACATTATGTGCCACCTCAGTAGAGACTCAAAATTTCACTCTCCATTGTACATACCATTTTTATTTTTATTTTTCGCCTGCATTTTCTGAGTGAAGAACATTAGTCAGTTGGTTGAAGCCTGAAGAGAAGGCCCTAAGCTGCTGACCACTGTTCTTCCAATTTTTGAGAATAAAGCCAATCAATCAACAAAGGCTACTAGGAAAAAGTTTTCAGAATGGCAGGAACCAGGATTCTTGGCACTTCACAGGAAAAGTACCATCCCCAGGTGGAGCCGCTATTATCACCCTATAAGTTATAGGATCAACTGGTGACTGGGATATTATCTGTCTCTGGTGTTTTTGTTGACAAATGATTTTTCATTCTACAAATAATTTGAAAAAGAAAAAGAAAAGAAAAAGAAAAGAAAAAGAAAAAGAAAAGAAAAAGAAAAAAGAAAAGAAAAGAAAAAAGAAAAAAGAAAGAAAGAAAAAAAGAGGGCATAAAATAATTTCAATAAAAAGCCCCATGCAATAATAGTAATTTGGTCCATACCTTTCAAGCATGGCCAAGTTCTTTTTAAATTGATGTTGATAGGGTAGTGAATGAGTTTGGCTAAACAATTTAATCTTAGCCAAATTGTCTAGGTTAGATTAGTGAATCAATCTGACCAGACTGTCTAATCCTGGTCAGATAGCCCCAGGGTAGAGTAATTTCTTAACCCAACAGTCTAATCTGGGTTAATTGTCATAGGAAGCTAGGTTAGAATATAGGCTAGTTGCTTTGTTTCTCCATTTTAATAAAACTAGCTTGATGTAAATGTTGCACCATGTTTTCAGATGCTTAAAAAGATCGTTTGGTCAAGCCCTATGGTGGTGTCTACTTGAAAAACCTTGGAAAAACCCATAAAATGCATTTATCCTAAGTTTTTCCCCGGCGCAT
>JZKD02S1548326.1:460478-476489 GCA_000966675.3 Picea glauca
AAGTGAACAGAAGAGGATCCCTTCCATAATAGGATCCATTGTATGGTGTTGCCCTACCTCAAGGGTTTTGATATAATAAAGTGGTGTTTTTCTATATTGTTCTTCTATATCTGTTTTGGTGCTTTTGTATTCAGTATTGGGTTCTTAACAATTTAAGCACAAGAAAAAATGGGATTTTGGGTCTACAAATCTGCAAAAACCAAAGTATGATAAAGACGACCCTAACAAACAACTTCCTGAAAACCAGTCAAAGCCATGGGAAAAGAAGGGTCATGGGAAGACGAATAAGGACATCAAAAAATAGTTCAATTTCCAAAAAATCACCTGGCACAAAACCAATGAATGTCGCTCAAAAAATTCATTGGTGGCCAAGATCAAAGACAAGGAACCAAACCCTGATTCAGAATTTGATTATGAAAATATTGGTAAAAGACAGATCATCGACGCAAACCCCATTTCTATTGTCACGACCACAACAATTCAACCAGAAGAACCAATAGATCCTAAAGAGGGGGAACACTTTTTTCATTCACAAATGTGGGTGAAGGGGACCCCACTTCATTTTATTGTTGATATCAGAAGCCAGAAGAACCTCATCTCAGCAGAGGTCGTCAAACAATTGGGATTGTCAACAACACCACACCTTCATCCATACAACATCGGGTGGCTTCGCCAAGGACGAGCTCTTCGTGTCATCCGGTAGTGTTTATTGTCATACAACATCCAGCCCTTCAAGGATGAGGTATTATGTGATGTTTCCCCACTGGATTTCTGTGATGTTCTCTTGGTCCAACCATATATGTGGAAGCGTCATGCTGTTTATGAGTCTCGACCCCGCATTATCATTGTTTCTCTGGGGGATCATCTCTACAGAATACCAAAGGTATTTCCAAATATTTCTCCACCTAAAAAGTGTTTCAAGGTAGTATCTCATACTACAAAATTCATATTCTTCACAATATATTCAAAAGGTGAACAAAAGGATACTGCAACCACTACAACCTCGGCCCAAGCACCTTCTATCCAATAGAAGCAAGTCGACAAAATTGTAGCAAAGTGTAAAGATTCCTTCTGCACAAAATAATATCATGTATCCAAACTAGTTACAAAGTTCCAACCCTTCCAGCCACATTCTTTTGATAGCCTTCCACAAATCGAGCAACGCGACGTCTCCAACAAGGCAAACAATTCACGAAGATTCAGATTCAGCAAACACTTTTTCCTCTCCCCCAGGAACTCAACGCAATGGATAGCATTTCTTCCTAAGGAGGGAGGATTGATCTAGGTGTATATTGGTGGCTACCCACCTTTTCTAATTGGCTCAAAATAGTTTTCTGGTAATTTTGGCAATTTACTATTTTTAGCAGTTTTTAACTTCTGGGGCCATTTTGAGGGCCTAAATGAAGGTTTTTTGGGATCGATATTCTCAATTATATTTGAAGGAATGATTGATCCCCCCAAATGAATCTCCTCGATGATACCTTTCCAATGGGCTATCATATGCCTAAAACGGAGATCATATGCAAAAGTTACGCCCCCAAGAAGTTGATGTACTAACTTACCCAAACGGGGGCCCACACGACTTTTGGTGCTTCATATCATAGGGTTAGGTATTTGAATGTATAGGGTTTTTGGAATTCCTGTTTATTGTAAAAAGGCCTTTAGAGCCTCATTGTAATCATATTCTTGTGAATGAGCACAATTGTTACATCTCTTCTCAGAGATAAGTTGTCACCATTCTAGCGAGTCTTTCGCTCTGTATTTTTACAGTCTCTGTAGATTTCTTTCATTAATAGAAAATGTGTATTACTATATGTATGTGTTTATGGTTGCATATATGATACATTTATGTTATATTATTGTATATCTATGATATCTCTATGCATTTCTTTATTATATCTCTGCTCTCATTTCATGCCGAAAATAAATCTGGATCAGATGACCCCCACAATCACCTTTATGGAATTCTCTGATGTTTTTCTCTGCTTCTTATTCTATCAAACAACTCAACAAAATCCCTCCTAGATCTTTCTAATATAGTAATTCATTCACTATATAAAATTTTACTGCCTTCAGGTTAAAGAACCTGGCTTTTGTTTTACTAAATTCAGGAGGAGCTTGCAAATTTTTCAATACAAAGATGATATCTGCATACCATGTAGAGTCAAGAAATTTCTGGGATATTTTTGTAGTCTCCCTTTCTTCTTCTACTATACCATCTAACAGATCTGCAATGAATTTTATCCCCAAGAGTTCACAATTGGTCTGTACCATCAACTTAGCAAGCCCTTGTCCTTTGATCAACTTTGTGGGTTTGATCTCAAGATCATATTCTAATAGTACTGCAATCCATTTTCCCCTCTTTCCTTCTGGATCAGGTTGAGTCAAGATGTCCTTTACTAAGCTATTGGGCACATAAGTAGTGGTGTGGGAGTGTATGATGTAAACTCTGAATTCTTTCAAGGCTTTGACCAGGGCATATTCTTGTTTTTCCATTATGTCATATTTCAATGGCACATCTCTTAATGTGTTGTTGTAGTATGCTATGGGCTTCTCAAAATTTTGGTCATCTTTCTAGAGTAACACACCTGAAATTGTGTGTTTTGAGGCAAAAGAGAATACTATGAAATCCTTTTCAAAATTAGGACTTGCAAGTAATGGAGCCTTGGTCAATGCCACTTTGATGTCTTCAAAGGATTTTCTTGCTTCAGGAATCCACTTTATTTCATTTCCCTTTTTGAGCATGTTTGTGATGTTATTTATGATTTGAGCCAAATTTGGGATAAACCTTCTTAGAAAATTCACTTTGCCTGGCAAAGATTGTACCTCCTTTTTGCTTCTGGGTATGCCAATTTTTAGGATCCCCTCAACTCTGCTGGGGTATGACTTTATCCCTTTTTTTGAAATAATGTGTCCCAATAACTTTCCTTCTTCCATGGCAAAATTTGACTTTTTAGGATTTAATGAGATCCCAATTTTTCTGCATTTCTGAAATGCCCTTCTGATATGCTTGAGGTGTTCCTCATCTGAAACAAAATACACAGTGATGTCATCCAAGTATATAACAATGAATTTGTCCTTTTCATTGGCAAAATCTATCTCCATAGCTCTTTGGAACATTTCCCCTGCATTCATAATCCCAAATGGCATTTTGGCATACATGAATGTTCCCCATGGTGTGGTGAACATTGTCTTCTCTTGATCGTTAGGGTGCACCATAATCTGATTGTATCCATAGAAACCATCTAACATTGACATCTTCTAAGAGCCCACCACCTTCTATATGGTCCATTTTGGGCAACGGGTAGTTGTCCTTAACAGATACCTTGTTCAGGTTTCTGAAATCCACACACAACCTGATTTCTCCACTCTTTTTTCTAACTGGTACTAGATTTGCCACCCACTTGGAAAACCTCAGGGGAACTATGATTTTTGCTTCAAATAGTTTCTTTACTTCTTTTTCTATCAATGGTAATAGCTGAGGGTTTATTCTTCTCAATTTCTATTTAAATGGCTTGTGATCTTCTTTGATTGGGATAACATGCTGGATTATACTAGTATCATAAAACTTCATCTCATCATAGTTCCAAGCGAAGACATCAGGGAATTATTTCATTAGTTTTACATACCTCTCTTTGACTTTAGGGCTGCAATTTTTGGAAAAATTAATGATCTTTGGATCCTCTGGAGTCCCAATGTTGCAATCTTCCACATCTCCTTCATTTACGATAATCTTTGGACTTTTGGCCATGTCCTTATTATCAAAAAGTTTCTCTAACGGTACTAGTCCCTTGAGAATGATGTTACTTTTTAACTGCATGATATCTCTTCTTGCAATTTGATTGTCAAAATACCCTTCCTTTTGCTTTCACCTCATCATCACAGTACTCATTATCAATGTTCAAATTTTCGAACTCATTCTCCATCTTGAGGAAGCTTTCTATCTGTTTGTCATCCTCAAAACTTTGCCAGTGCTTTATATTATCTGGTACTGATGGCCTGTACTTGACTTCAACCTTGTAGGTTTTTTCAAGGAAAATTGGAACTTTGAAAACTGTTGCTGAAGTAGCTAAGGCATCAACAACCTGATTTTGTTCTCTTGGAATTGTTGAAAGATTGCATTCTGGAAATTTCTAAAGGAGTTCTAGTACTAGATTTATATAATCCCTCAATCTGGGATTCTTTTCTTGGTAGATGCCCTTGATTTGATTTATGATTAGCTCAGAGTCTCCATGTACGGAAATTATTTTGGCACCCAATTCCTCCAAAACTTTCAACCCCAATATTAATGCTTCATATTTAGCCATGTTATTCATGCATTCAAACACAAGCTTATAAGAACATAATTTAGAGTCTCCCTTAGGATGATTGATCCATACACCAACTCCATCTCCTTCTCTGCATGCATCTCCACCGAAACTCATTTTCCATATCTGATCCTCTGCATCATATTTTTTCTCTGAAAACTCCTCTATATGATGGTCATACTTGTTTTTGTCGGCTAGGATGATTTTTGTTTCCTCTTCTTCGGAACACAGGTCATTTAAGAAAATGGAAGACCCCAATTCAGTTTCCACTGAATAGATAGGATAATTGCTAGGTTGTGATTTGTTGTTGACCATGTATTTAAGAAAAAATTCTCTATACAATCTTCTGTCTTGACCAAAGACAGGAATAGTGGCATATGACATGTCCATCTGGAGGGTTCTTTTTAATTTTGAAACCCATGACCTGGACAACAACATACCAAATTTTGTAGGGATATCAGCGACCACTACATCCATTACCATATTCTTTGTTGGGATTTGTGGCAAAGAAACTACCATGTCTTTGATCATGCCAAGGAATTTCACCTTTCTTGAATCGAAGGAGAACAGGTCTTTATAAGGTCTTGTGACATCAAGACCTAATTGGTACATGACCACTTTGGGCATCAGGTTGTGAGATGCTCTAGAATCCAATATAGCATTGTGCAGAATCATGTCGTGGATTTTCAGGATGACAAAAAAAGGAGGGACTTCTTCATTTTAGTTGCTTTCTTCTACTCTTGGTCCAAATAAGATGGTCCAAATAAAAACTCCTCTATCTACTGGTCAAACTTGTCTTTGTCGTCTAGGATGAAAATGGAAGACCCTAATTCAGTTTCCACTGAATAGAAAGGATAATTGCAAGGCTATGATTTGTTGTTGACCATGTATTTAAGTGAAACTTCTCTGTACAATATTTTGTCTTGACCAAAGACAGTAATAGTGGCATATGACATGTCCATCTGGAGGGTTACTTTTAATTTTTCATCCCATGACCTGAACAAAAACATACCAAATTTTGGAGGGATATCAATGACCACTATGTCCATTACCATATTCTTTGTTGGGATTTATGCCAAAGAAACTACCATGTCTTTGATCATGCCAAGGAATTTCACCTTTCTTGAATCAAAGGAGAATAGGTCTTTATAAGGTCTTGTGACATCGAGACCTAATTGGTCCATGACCACTTTGGGAATCAGGTTGTGAGACGCTCTAGAATCCAATATAGCATTGTGCAGATCATGTCATGGATTTTCAGGCTGACATAAAAAGAAGGGACTTCTTCATTTTAGTTGCTTTCTTCTACTATTGCTACAAATAAGATGGTTGGGTGATCATATTGTATGTTAAGGGTATCAGAGGTTTTTCCCATCTTAAGCATTTTGATGATTTGATGTTTGTACTCACTATTCTTGATTAATTTATTAAATGATACATAAATTTTGATCTTCACCATCTCACTTTTAAAATTAAAAGAGGATGAAGTCTTCTCTACCTCTTTGGTGACCATTTCTTTCCTTGCCTCCAATATTCTCTTCTGTGGTTCTTCTTTCTACTTCCCTTTGTCTACAATACTCTTTGCAACATAGTCTTTTGCAGCAGAATCCTTTTTGGACTGACTTGAAGAAGGTATGTTATTCTGAGATTCTTTGGTGGGATTTCCCTTTGGAGGGTTTGGAGGTACTTTTTGATTTCGAAGGTTATATTGTCTTTGGAATTGAATGATGGCATTTTTCAATCCTGTCTCACAATCTTCGGTGTCTACTGACAACCTTTCCTCCTCATCCTACAAAAAGATCTCACTTGCGTCCATGAACTGGTCATGTTCTTCTTTGGTAAAAAATACTTATGTTTCTTTATCATCATAGAAGTTTATGTTGTCTTCAAAATATCCATCCTAATCTTCATTCACATAATTATTTTGAATTGAAGGCCTTATTTGTCGTTATCCCTGATTTCCTTGGTTTCCCTGATTTTCCTAATTTCCCTAATTTGCTTGATCTCCCTGATTTGCCTGATTCCCCTGATTTATCTGTTCTCTTTGTCTAATATGTGGAATAGCTTGTCTTCTCAGATTTTTGGGTGGAGCATCAGCCCATTCTCTGGGGTTATCCCTATTACCCATAGCCATTCTCTCCATCATCCTTTCCATGTTTCTCATCATTGCTTCAAACCTTTCTTCTGATGTTTGTGATGTTGAAGGATGTGCTTTATCCTGAGTTATGTTTATGTCTCTGTTAGAGTTAGTTTTCATCTTCCTTGAAGCCATTAGGTTCACTTCGAATTCTATGGCATCGGTCATCATATCATCTAGTGTGGTAGATCTTTGTTCCCTCAATAATACAGAAAAATCACTTTCAAAAGAATCATCATATTTGAGTTGATCAGCTTTGGGGGGGGGGTCTACTTCAGCAGGAATCATATTATAGACCTTCATGAATATTTTTGAAAACTCATGCACTGTTTCATCAAGTGATCTTTTCATCTTGTTGTATTGGGCCAACAACTGAAGGGGGTTTGTCTTATCTCCCCATTTTGTGAGGAAACTAGTTTCAAAGGCTTCAAAATTGACTATATTAGCTGGTGGAAGGGCTCTGAACCACTTCCTTACTTATCCTACAAGACTTTGTGTAAACAACCTTATTTTCACATCTAGGTTCTTCTGGGCTGATATGTTACCTTCAACATCATATAACTTGATCCTTAGGTTATAATCTTGAGTTAAATCTTGTAGTTGAGAAGGCAATATGAGAGGAGAAAATATAGCTTCCATGGCTACTATGAGGGGTCAGAGTGGTTGTTGGTTCTGAGTAGGGATCACTAAGTCCTGGCAGATGCAGCTAAAATCAAATATTGGAATCTTTTCTCGTTAAAGATGGTCTCGCTTAAATAAGATTCAGATTTAGTTTTGAATAGGGATTGCTCAAATTTCACATCAAACTCAAGGTCTTCAATGCTAGTCACTTCATCCTTGGGCAAGGATAGATATTAGTCTGGATGAAACACTAGGGTTACTGGTTTTTATTTTCTTTTATGTACAAGATTTTCAGGGTCAGACACAGGGATTGCAACTTCTAGGTCTGGGTTGCTCCTGGTGTGAATTTTCTTGGGAGCCAGGATTTCTATCTCACATGGTGTGGTGCCACTTGTCTCTGAGTAATGGAGTCACCGGGGTAAAAATAATCTCAGCCAATAAAGTATTTGATCCACTGTCACCCTCAGGGATCAAACTAAATCTTTAAGTCATTTTTACCAAGGAAGATTTTTTCAATTTCATCCCCGGCAATGGCGCCAGAATGTTAGTACTCTGTAAATTTTGTCTGGATGATAGAAAAACAACAGAGGTAATTGTTTCAACCTACTTTAGAGATGAGGCACTATCATGTTCAACTCAGAGAGGGCTCTCTCGTGTCACTAGGTATTTCTTTGGAAATTGATGGCTAGATTTGGTTTCTTTGGGGGATTTAAATAAAGTTGTTTGAAATAAAAGGGAAGAACACTCAAGGATATAGAGTCAAAATTCGGAAAGTGAATGAAAAAAATGATCATCCGATAGAAATATCCAGAGGATAAAGGCTAAATGAGGCAATGAATCTGAGTTATATTTGAATTTAAGTAGAGTGTAGGAAGATAGATAAAAAAAATAACTGCATCAGAGCATTACTGAAATGAATTCTAAATTCGTTAAGAAGAAAATTACACAGTTTAAATTTCTTAAGCTGAGAGAATCACAGGATGAATTTTGAGCTTTTAACTATGCAATTTAAACAACATAAAATGTAAATGGAATAAAAGATCACAGGAAATACATCCAATGAAGGAAGACAAAACTCATATCACCACTATTAGAATATTTTCATAGAGACTTCAAAAGATTCTGCATATATATTCAATACATCTTCAGAAAGTTACAATAAAGTTCACAGTAACCAAAAAGGTTCCCTTTCACTTATGCCAACATCAATTCATTCAAATGTCCTAGTATTTATACAATTCGATTACAATGGCTAAAACTGAAACGTTTCATCTTCAAATAATTTCAACTGACATTTTTGGCATATGAACCAATTTACAATGATTACACAAAAGACATTTCAAAACTAGGAATGAATTTCCCTGACTTCTTAGCTTCCTTTACGACATCTAGCTCATACTGATATTTTGTCAAACTTGTTGGTTTGGTGACACCTGGAGGTCACTTACTGGTTCCAGGAAAACTGCATTTCGTCTTGCCCAACCACACGATTTCGTTCCATTGGGAGTCAGAAGCAATCTCGTAATCCATCATCTCCTTAATCAAAATATCCAGGTCAATGCACATGACATAGGACATAATCGACAAGAAAATCTTCACTGTTTTAAATTGATTCTAAATTTCAAAGTCTGTGGCCAAATACTCTACCAGACTTGGGCCTTTCATACTTTCATCCATAGCTTCAAATTTGGAATGGTCCATCCTACACTAAGTGAGGAGGGAATTGTAGTCTTCTTGACTGTATAATTTACCTTTACCATCCCAAAATGGTGGGATTCCCTTGTTAAACAATTGTTCAAATGCATCCTTAAACTCCTGTATGTTGTGCTCTATTTGCAAAGCTTTGTTTTGAACCGATTTGAGCAAGTTGTGTTTGGCGATGATCCTCTTGGCCCAGGTGATCAACGTAGTTCTGTCTTTTACCCCAATAGTTTGAATATCATCAGTGGGAACATAGTTTAGAAAATCGATAGCATTATGGTACCATTCCGAGGGTTTCTTGGCTAATGTTTCATTAACAATATTGCACCTGTTTCGGGCCGTGGTAGCCATGTTGTCTTTGTAATTTATAAAATTCAAATAAACCTTGAACTTAGCAGGCTCTGTAGCAATAGCATCCCAGATCACATGTTTAGATCCCTATAATAGTGTTTTGGATTTTAACCTCCTTTTCATCTTTCTTACTCTATCTTTCAAATCTTGGTTCTCTCTTTGGAGAGGAGCCATATTTTCATCCTTTATTTTCATATCTTGTTTCAGCCTTTCTAAGGCCTCCTTGAGGCTTTTGATTTCCCCTTTCTGTAAACTCACTTGAGACATACATTGAACCAATCCATCAGTGCTTGATCCAGCTTCTGTATTAGCGGGTACAGTGAAAGCCATGTCTGAAGTTGCTACTTGTCCTTGTGATCAATTCTCTTTCTCTTTTTCCAGCTGCAACACTTTAGCCTTGTAATTTAGTGCTTCTTGTCTAAATGTCTCCTTTTTTTTCTCTAGAGTTGCTAGATTTGTTGTCCGTGGATGTTCTATGGAGGGAATATTCATCTTCTTCTTCAGGCTTTGGTTCATCTTATCTTTCTCATATAAAGAAGCCTTTATCCCTTGAGGACCTTCAAATTCCAATATTTTGACCTGTGTTTACCAGGATTTACTTGATGCTTTCTCCTACTTCAGTTGTCCATCTAATTTGGTTGCAAGTGTTGTCATTCTGGAAACCCTTAGACCTAAATTCAGGTAGTCTGAGTATAGCATGTCACTGACATTTGTTTGGAACTTTACTTTGTCTTGAGCACCAATACTTCCATAATGCATCTTGATTTCATACACTTTCTCACCATTTGATATTGCTATGTCAAATGTATTTCTTTCCACATCCCTGACTAAAAGAAAGGAAGCCTTATGCTAGGAGATCTTCTCTACCTCGGGCAACATGTCTCTTATTTCACTATTAGCCATACTTCCCTTCACAACATACTCGTTCATCAAGTCTTCTTTGGATTCATAAACTGCCCCAGGTGTCTTGCCAAATATGTGTATCTTGCTACTGAAAACCCTGGAACTGCTTTCACCCTGTGGGATGTTTCCTGTAAAAGCCTCTTCATTATTGGTTACACTTTCCACCATCTCCATGTTCATTTTTTCTTTAGGTTCTTCTTCTTCCAGTTCTACTATCTGAGATGATGGTGTGATTTTTATTTTCTTGAGAATGTTTTGCTGACTACTGGCACTGAGTGCCTCTGAACTTCTCATCTTGTTATAAACACTCACCTTTGGAGCTTTAATAATCAACTTTGGAGAAGCTTTCTATGTCTGGACCTGCTGAGGTGCAGGCTTCATTTGTTGTGTGCGATCAATCTGCAAAGTGACTTCCATATTTTCACAGGCTTCCAAGTTGGCTAATATATCAAATTCTTCAACTTGCTCATGTTCATAGGGGCTTTGTCTTCTCATCAGTCTTCTTTTAAATATCATCTAGTGTGGGTCGTATCTCCTCCCTTGTAACTATGTAAACCCAAATTCACTAAGTTTGGCTTGAATATGAGGTAAACAAGACTTGCTCTTTACCACAAAGGGACCTACCATGTGTTGGGCCTAAGAAATGTCACATTTATATCCTCTTTTTCCTTCACTATTCCTTACATTTCATCGCCCCATTAATCTTCCATCATACCATTTCCATAATAATACTTGTGTTTCTCCTTATTATTTTCCATTGTATTCATTTCAGTATTATAAGTGAATTTGTGATTAAATATTAGAAAAATAACATATTTTCATTATATATCAAGGTTGGATGAGTTTGATGATGTGTGCAGACATATGTGAAGATTTTAACAAAGTCAAATATTACCACCTAGCCTCAAATTCGAATTTCATATTCAAGCATATTCAAAGGAGAAGAGCATGGAAGATTTAGATGGCATATCTTATTTAAGATGTGTGAGAGATGTGTGGAGGATTTGAAGGGATCATATCTTCTAATAATAGGAAAGTAGTTGAGAATGGTTGAGAGAATAGTGTATCTGTAATTATGACACTCTTCAAGACTCTCATGTATATAAGAGAGTGTTCTCTCTTCAATAGGGGGATCATGTTATGCATAGGGGAGATTAGCTTGGAGAGTTAGAGATCGTGTAATTAATAATTTAGTCTTGTAATGAGGAGAAGGGGATTCTTAGCTTTGCTATTCTTTCATGCTTTGTCATTTGACTCTTGTAATATAATTTGAGATTGATGTATTGTGTGAGCTCACATATGTCTTTTTCCATTCAACTCTTCACATGTTGTATTGCTTTCCTAGATTAATTTAYTGCTTTCATAGTTAGTCTTTCAATGCTTTCCTARATTAATTTCATTTCAGCAAATTAGATTAGATTAGTTCTAMTTCAGTCYTGCATATATAGTGYRTGTGCTTCGTAAGCCTACRAACCTCRGATTGAMAAATTAAATAGTTGGRCAAGTACTACAAYGGAATTAAATGACAATATTTTYGCCTAACATTTTGGYGYCATTGYYGGGGAAGCACGATGGATTGAAGTTTAGTTTGATTTTCTTGCAAGCGTAACTAGAGTGTGAATTTCAATTTCAGCAAGTGTGCTTGATTTTTGCAACTGTGAAGAGGTTTTCATGTGTTTCAACAAGTATGATTTTCAGTTTTTTTATTTTGATTTGGGTGCTATAAGAACCCCTTTTGCAATATGATTTAACCATGAGTGTCAGCTTGGAACAACTCGCTCAGATCCTGGCAAAAACTGGGATTTCTTCTTCTCAGGAAGAGGAGATCTTGACAGCAACCCAGAGCTTAAATATTACTCCAGAAACAAACGAGAAATCAACATTTGAGGAACTTGAGGAGGACAATGTGGAGTTGTAGCAAGATCTGAGCAAGGAAAAACACACCTATGAAAGAATTATCGAGCAATGGTTCCAGGTAAGTACTCGATTAGCTCCATTTTTTTATTTCTATTTGGAAAGTTTGCAGTCACAACAACTAGATTCATTCACTCTTGAATATTTCTATTATTCATTTGAAAAATTACCATTGAACATATTGTTGTTACTGTTGCATGCTTGGCTCCACTGGAAATTTGCCTACACGTAACTAATTTCTAAATTCCATTTAGCATAGAGTAGGTAGGTTTTAATTTTCAGTTTTTGTTTTACCTAAAATAAGTATTCTCTCCTCCGCGCTTCGTTCGATCATGAGGATCATAAAATATGAATGATTTTGATTTCAGGAATGAATGTCTTTGCGTCCTTTGACCTACAAATAAACACAGTAAAAAAATAAAAAATAAAAAATAAAATAAATAAAAATAAATAAAAATAAATAAATTGTAGATGAATAAAACACAGCGAAAATTTTCGTTGATACAACATGCTGATACAACATACTAATACAACATGCTGATATAAAAAAAAATTACATGTTTCAACATGATGGTACAGTAACATTTTACATGTTGTTACAACGAAATTTTACTGTAATAGTGATTGAATAATAAAAACAGTAGTGGCGTTAGGATAAAATAAAACAAAACAAAAAATAATAATAATAAAAATTGTGTGTTCATCCTGGACCTGCAAGTATAAAAAAACACAAATGAATAAAAACAAAACCAAATTTTACATCTTGTTACAGCATGCTGAAACAGTAAAAAATTTCTATGCTGAAACAATGAAACTTTTACATGCTGAGACAGTCGTTGTTACAGCAAAATTTTACGTGCTGATACAACAAGTTGTTACAACGGAAATTTTTCATGTTGCTACAACGAAATTTTTCATGCTGATACAGTGAATTTTATATGCTGAAACAATGACACTTTTTGTTGTAACAGTGATCAAACAGTATCATGCTTATGCTCTTCTCATTTTTAACTTCCAATCTGGTCCATTTTATTTCTGATGCCATTCGGACCTACATGCTACAACCTGCCAATAATCAAATCATCAAAAGCTAAAGCTCTTGTTTACAAATGCAACCAAATAAAAAATGATAAACATTTATTAAAAATGTCAAAGAATCAATTAAAATTGTGAATCCCGGTCATAGTCTCAGCTAAAAACAAATCTCGGTGATATTATTCTACAACAACTTGCACTGTAACATCCACCCTCCACCTCTTTCATAATCCATATCCCTAAGATTCATGCATGCACAACTGGACTAACAGTTTTAATTGGTTGTTACATAACCATTTATTGAACATACACCGTGGAGGGAATCACATCTGATAAAATGTTTTGACTGCATATATTTCGGGGAAGATTGAACTCAACCATTTTCCTTGTCTACCGAAGAATGCAGTTCGTTGGGTATGTTTATTGTAACTTCACCTAACATTTTGGCCTCGTCATGATTATTCTACGATAAATTTTCAATTGATCTATTCCAAAAGTGTGTCTCCAACTAGATTTACGGGTTTAGTTGAATATTCTTAGGTTGAATTTATTTTTGTTACGATCTCTAAGATCCATATAATCTTGTTTTGGCCATTTGCAATCCTGGAAATCAAGTGATGAGGTTTTCCAAGTTAAAGCAATCGATTAATCTTCTCAGCTGGATATTTTTACAGCAAGAAGCCAATTGTTCCATCTAGATATAAACCACCTCCAAAATTTAAGATTCATCTTCACTTTCGAATACTGAGAAAGTAACGGCAGGCAATTCTAACACTCAAATTGAAACTGTCTATCACTTGATGTCTATTTGTAGACAATCATTTTTGGGTGCAATTTTGGAGCAAACCGTGATGAATTTCAAAAATACGGCACATGGGTTTTGTGCAGAATGGTCTTATTTAGTTGATTGGCAAGAGGTTTTTAAAAATTTTGCTTGGTTTGAGAGCAGGCTTTTTTTTTCTGAACGGGACATCAAAAAGCTCAATTTCGGGATGGCCATTTTTTACACAATCAAACTCTTGCTCAGTTGGAAGGAGCCTGATTTGCAGATTTGGTGAAATTAATTACGGTTGGAGGCTTGAGATGCGATAGAATGGAACAACCAAGGAGGGCCGAAACAATAAAATTTTCATGATATATTTATGTTCTTGGAATTTCTGATTGACGTATTTTTGTAGGCAATGTATTACTGTATTCAGGATTGACTTTTGTGTTTTCTTACAGGTTGATATTTGTCACAGAGAATTGTATGTTCTGAAGGTTCAACATATTTGATGATGTACAGTCACTTTGGCAGAATCAATGACGAAAATAACAAGTGCGAACAACAAGTATAACTTCATTTATTTTCTATTTGAATTTGTTCACATTTGTACTTAATATTGCATTTTACATTTTACATTTCTCTCACAAGTTTCATTGTAGGATTAGTTTTAAGATTGATTGCGGGAACAAGACGCTCGTATTCCATGCTGAAGTGATTTTCACAAATCACACAATCTTTCATAAAACATGCTTTGATAAACAGTTTGAAGGAGTTGATCTTCATGATGATGTTGTTACACAACGACCATACTGATACACAACAATATTTTTGTTGTTACACAGAAACATTTCGCCGATACACAACAACAATTTTTTGTTACACATAAAATTTTTTTTGTGCATCTTGATGTTTGTTGTTACACAACGACCATGCTGATACACTATTATTTCCGCATTTTGCCAAATTTCATGCTGTGACACTATCCCATTTATCCTTCAAAGTTGATTAGTCATCCTGGTGTTGAAGCCATATTCCATTTTCATGACTTCACACATGCCTATTTTTCTGAGTTGCATACATTCCTTTATCTTTTTGCCTTATTTTTCCTTTCCATTTTTCCTTCTGAATAAAAAAAGCCCCTTTCCATGATTACATTTCCTTGCCATAAACCCTGTTGCTACTGACATCTTTACATCTATAGTCCTACCAATATTTTTATAAACTTGCATTGACTGATGTGGGATTCCTTAAGGCCCACCTTTCAATAGTCTTTCCCCATCGACCTCAGCACCTTATCTGGGATATAGACTAGAATTCCTTTTGAGTACCTAGAGGCTTGCATGCCTTAATGGAAAGTTCTCTCACTAGAAATCATGGGAATACATCAATGTCCCTTGATTGTTAGATGTTGCAAGTGGCTCAACATCATCCCATCTATTCTCACTTCGCAAGATGTACTCGGGTACCTTGACACTCATTGTCATCACTAGTGAGTTTGTCTCGTATTGGTTAATGACATTCATCAATGGCCGGTAATCCAATGATTTCTCTTCATGCTCGACATTGACACATTCATTCGCATGATGAGAATTGTACCATCGGTTTTATAGCAGGTGAAGGCTATTCACTTCTTCATGATCCCCTCGGTAGTTGTAGTAGTGTGATTTCATATCTATGAGAGTTCCATATCCTCTTCCTTCCACATTTCTCTTGATTCAGCAGTAGCAGTTTAGATTCCTTCACTTCTCCTAATCCAACAGCCACAACAGCTACATCTACTTTTTGGGTAAGTGGAGGTATGTTCTTTTCTAATCTTTAATCACACAATTCCTTATATGCCGACTTGAATATTTTGGAAAATTTCCTCGACATGCTCTCTTCCTTCCATGAACTACACTAAGTTGCATGCGGGCATGCAACCGATTCAGTTGGGGTGGGGGGCGGGGAACTCTTTCACCACATATTCATTACCATTATTCCATTTTACCATCTCATCATTCCATTTATAATTCACTAACATTTATTTTCCAACGAAGTCTTTGTTGCATTTCGATTGATACACATATTGGCATGATTCATAAAGATAAAGAAAAGGCTTTCTTATACATAGTGATGCTTTCTTATGCATATTGATAGCTTATTATTTCCAGTGAGTATATGACTAAATTATTGCAGCAAGAAAATAAATAAGTGAAATGAATGTTGTTAACACAAGAACCAACATATTTTGTATTCATGGTTGTCACACAAGAACCAACCATAAGAAAATTTCACAT
>JZKD02S1548326.1:476905-545270 GCA_000966675.3 Picea glauca
ATTTCAGTATTATAAGTGAATTTGTGATTAAATATTAGAAAAATAACATATTTTCATTATATATCAAGGTTGGATGAGTTTGATGATGTGTGTAGACATATGTGAAGATTTTAACAAAGTCAAATATTACCACCTAGCCTCAAATTCGAATTTCATCTTCAAGCATATTCAAAGGAGAAGATCATGGAAGATGTAGATGGCATATCTTATTTAAGATATGTGAGAGATGTGTGGAGGATGTGAAGGGATCATATCTTCTAATAATAGGAAAGTAGTTTAGAATGGTTGACAGAATAGTGGATCTGTAATTATGACACTCTTCAAGTCTCTCATGTATATAAGAGAGTGTTCTCTCTTCATGAGGGGGATCATGCTATTCATAGGGGAGATTAGCTTGGAGAGTTAGAGATCATGTAATTCATAATTTATTCTTGTAATGAGGAGAAGGAGATTCTTAGCTTTGTTATTCTTTCATGCTTTGTCATTTGACTCTTGTAATATAATTTGAGATTGATGTATTGGGTGAGCTCACATATGTCTTTTTCCATTCAAGTCTTCACATGTTGTATTGCTTTCCTAGATTAATTTACTGCTTTCATAGTTAGTCTTTCAATGCTTTCCTAGATTAATTTCATTTCAGCAAATTAGATTAGATTAGTTCTACTTCAGTTCTGCATATATAGTGTGTGTGATTCGTAAGCCTACGAACCTCGGATTGAGAAATTAAATCGTTGGGAAAGTACTACAATGGAATTAAATGACAATATTTTCGCCTAACACCATGAAAAGGAATTTTAATTTAGATGCTTTGTGCATTTTCAAAAAATGCTCTGTTTCTGAAATGATCCTTTGTCTGATGAACTCTAAAGCGAAGAATCTGGGAGTCAAAAATATCGATAAAAGGTAAGGTCCTTCTTGATATCCATATACCCAAATCACAGTAGATTGTATGAAAAACATCCAATCTCCCACCCTGCTTTCTGGATTTGGTTGCAAAGAGCTTCTCATTTCTTCTAAAACCCTCGGTAGGTCTGTACCAAAGATGAGACCATAAACCTTGGACATGATCTTGTTTAAGAAAATAAGCATGGTGATCTTCTTGCATTCAATTGATATGAATGTTGCTTCAGGGAATTCGATCTTATTTAATTCCAAGAACATTCTCAACAGGTGTGTGTAGTACCTGAAGTGTCTTAATGAATTGAAATTTACCAGTTGTTGGTGCATATTTTCAGCAATGAATTTGTCAAATCTTATACAAAACGATTGACTAGACTCTGACATAAAAAAGGTCAACAAGAAACCCAACATGACTTCTACTACAAATTTGTCGTTATCCAACCCTAAAATTTGACTAAGTAGAGAACAAGCCCACTGGAATTCAATAACCATGATGCTCACATTGGTAGCTAATGACAGACTCTCAGAGTGGTGTTCAGGTTTAACAATGGTTTGCAGAAATAGGGTTTTTAATTCAGGGGGACACTCTTGGTAAAATGTGATAATTTTCTCTTCCTTGAAGGGCTCTGACGCTGTGAGGGAGGACTCTGGTATACTGAGGGTATGTCAAATGGATGGACTATCTATTTCACCTAAGACTTTTGATCCTAACTTATTCAAAATGACCTTTTCTTCCTATGAATACTTCCCGGCACACTAGTTTACGAACTCAGGGAATGGGAAAACATTTTCTACGGTGTAAGGGGCAATGGAAGCTTGGGCCGCTTCGAGGAAGGGTATACATTTTCCAACTTGTCTAGTAAATTTGATCTAGAAACGAAAATGGGTGAAACTGTAACTTTTGTGTCAAATACATCGAAATCCATATCAATTAGGGCTTCTTCTTTAGGGGAAGAATCTTGCTCTTTCACAAATAAAATGATAGGATTAGCGACCATGAGGAGAAATACCTGTAACTTGGCAAAGAATGTGTGAAACTAGTTCATTTTTGAGATTTAACTTCAAATGGAGGGTTTGAGCCACTTTTCAAACATTCGAATGATTCAAAATATCACAAAATAATGTCGGGGGCCCTCCTTTTATATACGTCTTTGATATCGGGGATTGGAGAAATGATTTTAGGTAGACCTCTTTTAGCCTTGATGTCCCTCTTAGGGCACCACGCGTCCAAGAATGAAACCATGATAGTTTCCCTGGCCCACCCTCGAACAATTAAGTCTTGTTCTATTTCATTGCTCGATATGTGCCTTAGTCATTGATCCAGGCTGCTCCAAGATCAACGGTCCGTCAGGTCCCATCGACCTCTGATATCGGGGGTTGGAGAAAATGACTTTAGGTAGACCACTTTTTTCCCTGATGTCCCTCCGAGGGAACCATGCGTCCACGAATGAAACCACAACAGTTTTCCCCGTCCCACCCTCAAACAATTAAGTCTCGCGCTATTGCATTACCTGATATGCATTGTAGGTCGTTGATCCAAGATACTTCAAGATCGACGGTCCATCGGGTTCTACCTTTCACAGCTCCACTGCATTTGTCCATATGGTGCCAAATGTGGCTCGGTCCCCCAAACTATTATGTTTCCATATTAATGTATCTCTTCGCTAAATTTTCAAATCTTGGATCCTATCTGAAAATTGTTATGGTGATAACATAGGCTCCAACTGGGGATGCTATCCTCCCTGTGAGGTAGAAAAGAACTGTAGACTAAGTTCCTATCCATTAGGTTGTGGTCTATTTGTGTGATATGAATCCACTGGTATTTATTCAAAAACTCAAAATCTACCCAGCATATCTCAGGGCCTTCACCTCGGGCTTCAACTATGTTGCTTGTATTCCAACTTCTTCACATGAAAAGAAAAACACAAAATGATGATATACAATGAATGGAAGGGGTGACGATGTTTAAAAAATGTAATGCTTGATAAAACCTTCCATTCATAGGCCCTACTCCAACGATTTCCCCATTACTCTCATGTAACAAGTAGGCATTTCTCCCAGGGTAAGCTGCAATTTTGAATGGGCCCAGCCATAGGTGATCAAATTTCCCATGTTTTACCTTTTCTTCATTTCTGGCATCCCATTTTATTACCCAGTCTCCTGGTTCAAATTCATCCACCTTAGTATGTCTTTCGAAAGCCTCTTTGATCTTGTCTTGATGTAGCTGAGCACTACTAAAGGCCCTTTCCCTAGTTTGGTGTACATTGATCAACTCATCACCTCTTCTTCGACCGGTGTTTGCTTCCATGTCTTTCTACTGTAACAACTTCATCACTAGAAATCCCAATGCCGTAGGAAAAATTTCTTTAGTGCCATAGACTATATAGAAAGGGGACATGGCAATGGATCTCTTTGGGGATATTCTGTCAGCCCACAGTGCATTGATGAGATTCTTGTGCCATGCCTTTTTATTTTCTTGCAACAATTTTTTGATGATCCTGACTAAACTTTTATTCAAAGACTTAGCTAATCCTTTCCCTTGAGGGTAGTATGATGTAGAATGACCAAGGGTGATATTGTAATCACTGCATAATTTTTCTATTTTCTTGGATTTGAAGGCTGTTGCATTGTCTATTATAATCTTGATTAGGCATCCAAATCTGGATAGAATATTATCTTCTAAGAATAGAATGATGACATCGTCTGTTGCCTGCCTGGTGGGAACTACCTCAATCCACTTAGTGAAATAGTATATTGCAGTCAGGATCCATTTGTGTTGAGTTGAGGATTGTGGATGTATTTCCCCTATAAAATCAAGGCCCCATTGTCTGAAAGGAGCTTCCATGGAAATGGGTTTTAAAGGCAGAGACTGCAATTTTATTTTTCCATAGAATATTTGACATTCATGTCACTTTGAAACCTCTTTATAAACATCAAGAAAAATGTTAGGCCAATAAAATTTATCCCTCAAAATTTTATGCACAGTTGTTTTCGAGTAATGATGAACCCCACAGTCACCTTTATGGAATTCTCTAATGGTTTTATTTTCTTCTTCTTCTATCAAAAAGCTCAACAAAATCCCTCCTGGATCTTTCCAATATAGTAATTCATTCACTATACAAAAATTTTCTGCCTTCAGTTTCAAGAATCTAGCTTTTGTTTTACTAAATTCAGGAGGAGCCTCCAAATTGTTCAATACAAAGATGATATATGCATACCATGTAGAGTCAATAAATTTTTGGGATATTTGTGGAGTCGCCCTTTCTTCTTCTACTGTACAGTCTGACAGATTTGCAATGAAGTTTATCCCCAAGAGTTCACAATTGGCCTATCCCATCAAATTAGCAAGCCCTTGTCCTTTTATCAACTTTGTGGGTTTGATATCAAGATCATATTCTAATAGTACTGATATCCATTTTCCCCTCTTTCCTTCTGGATCAGGCTGACTCAAGATGTACTTTACTGAGCTACTGGGAACATAAGAAGTGGTGTGTGAATGTATGATTTAAACTATGAATTATTTCAAGGATTTGACCAGGGCATACACTTGTTTTTCCATTATGTCATATTTCAAAGGTGCATCTCTTAATGTCTTGTTGTAGTATGCTATGGGATTCTCAAAATTTTGGTCATCTTTCTGGAGTAGCACACCTGCAATTGTGTGTTCTGAGGCAAAAGAGAATAGTATGAAATCATTTTAAAAATTAGGACTTGAAAGTAATGGAGCCTTCGTCAATGCCATTTTGATGTCTTCAAAGGATTTTGTTTCTTCATGAATCCACTTTATTTCATTTCCCTTTCTGAGCATTTTTGTGATGTGTTTTATGATTTCAGCCAAATTTGGGATAAACCTTCTCAGAAAAATCACTTTTCTCGAGAAAGATTGTACCTCCTTTTTACTTTTGGGTATGCCAATTTTTACGATCCCATCAACTTTGTTGGGGTGTACCTTTATCCCTTCTTTTGAAATAATGTGTCCCAACATCTTTCCTTCTTCCATGGAAAAAATTGACTTTTTAGGATTTAATGAGATCTCGAATTTTCTGCATTTCTGAAATGCCCTTCTGAGATGCTTGAGGTGTTCCTCATCTGAAACATAATACACAGTGATGTCATCCAAGTATATAACAATGAATTTGTCCTTTTCATCAGAAAAATCTATGTCCATAGCTCTTTGGAACATTTCCCCTGCATTCATAAGCCCAAATGGAATTTTGGCATACATGAATGTTTTCCATGGTGTGGTGAACGTTGTCTTCTCCTGATCGTCAGGGTGCACCATAATCTGATTGTATCCAGAGAAACCATCTAACATTGAAATATTTTGAGAGCCCACCACTTTTTATAGAATACGGTCCATTTTGGGAAACGAGTAGTTGTCCTTAAGAGATACCTTGTTCAGGTTTCTGAAATCCACACACAACCTGATTTCTCCACTCTTTTTTCTAACTGGTACTAGATTTTCCACCCACTTGGAAAACCTCAGGGACACTATGATTTTTTCTTCAAATATTTTCTTTACTTCCTTTTCTATCAATGGTAACAACAAAGGGTTTATTCTTCCCAATTTATTTTTAAATGGCTTGTGATCTTCTTTGATTGGGATAACATGTTGAATTATACTAGTATCATAAACCTTTAGCTCACCATAGGTCCAAGTGAATACATTAGGGAATTATTTCATTAGTTTTACATACCTCTCTTTGACTTCAGGGCTGATATTTCTGGACAACTTAATGATCTTTGGATCCTCTAGAGTCCCAATGTTGCAATATTCCACATCTCCTTCATTTAATGTAATCTTTGGACTTCTGGCCACGTCATTATTATCAAAAAAATTCTCTAACGGTACCAGGCCCTTGGGAATGATGTTGCTTTTTAACTGCACGATATCTTTGCCTACAATTTGATTGTCAAAATACCCTTCCTTTGTGAAAGTAGCTACATCCACCTCATCATCACAGTACTCATTATCAATGTTCAAATTTTCGAACTCATTCTCCATCTTGAGGAAGCTTTCTATCTATTTGTCATCCTCAAAACCTTGCCAGTGATTCATATTATCTCGTGTTGTTGGCCTACACTTGACTTCAACCTTGTATCTTTTTTCAAGGAAAATTGGAACTTTGACAACTACTGCTGAAGTAGCTAAGGCATCAACAACCTAATTTTGTTCTCTTGGAATTGCTGAAAGATTGCATTCTGGAAATTTCTCAAGGAGTTCTAGTATTAGATTTATATAAGCCCTAAATATGGGATTCTTTGCTTGGTAGATTCCCTTGATATAATTTATGATTAGCTCAGAGTCTCCATGTACGACAATTCTTTTGGCACCCAATTCTTCCAAAAATTTCAACCCCAATATTAATGCTTCGTATTCAGCCATGTTATTTGTGCATTCAAACATAAGCTTATAAGAACATAATTTGGAGTCTCCCTTAGGATGATTGATCCATACGCCAGCTCTATCTCTTCTACATGCAACTCTATCGAAACTCATTTTCCATATTTGATGCTCTGTATCATATTTTTTCTCTGAAAACTCCTCTATCTAATGGTCATACTTGTCTTTGTCAGCCAGGATGATTTGTATTTCCTCTTCTTCGGAACACAAGTCATTGAAGAAAATGGAAGACCCCAATTCAGTTTCCACTGAATAGATAGGATAATTGCTAGGCTATCATTTGTTGTTGACCATGTATTTAAGAAAAACTTCTTTGTACAATCTTCTGTCTTGACCAAAGACATGAATAGTGGCATATGAAATGTCCATCTGGAGGGTTCTTTTTAATTTTTCAACCTATGACCTAGACAACAACATACCAAATTTTGTAGGGATATCAGCAACCACTACGTCCATTACCATATTCTTTGTTGGGATTTGTGGAAAAGAAACTACCATGTCTTTGATCATGCCAAGGCATTTCACCTTTCTTGAATCGAAGGAGAACAGGTCTTTATAAGGTCTTGTGACATCGATACCTAATTGGTCCATGACCACTTTGGGCATCAGGTTGTGAGACACTCCAGAATCTAACATAGCATTGTGCAGAATCATGTCATGGATTTTCAAGCTGACATAAAAAGGAGGGACTTCTTCATTTTAGTTTCTTTCTTCTACTTTTGGTCTAAATAAGATGGTTGGGTGATCATATTGTATGCCAAGGGTATTAGAGTTTTTCCCCATCTTAATCATTTTGATGATCTGATGTATGTAATCACTATTCTTGATTAATTCATTAAATGGTACATAAATTTTGATGTTTGCCATCTCACTTTCAAAATTAAAAAAGGATGAATTCTTATCTACCTCTTTGGTGACCATTTCTTTCTGTTCCTCCAATATTCTCTTCTAGGCTTCTTCTTTCTGCCTCCCTTTGTCTACAATACTCTTTTCAATAGAGTCTTTTGCAGCATAATCCTTTTTGGAATTTTTGGAAGATTGGTTGTTGTCATTGATGTCAACCCTAGTCATGGGTTTTGGACTACAAGATTGATAAAGGTATTTGGACATGAAGGACAATGCACATGCATATACAACACCCATGAATGGATAATATACATCATGTTGTTTCTTTTGGTATGTGGCACATCATGTGGATCCTCAGGGTTGAGGAGAAATGAATTTTTGAAGATGACAAAGTGAATTGAAGAAGGAAGTACATGTAGGCCCTGAAGATAATTAAAGAAAGAATTACAAATAAGAACATGTCAGGTCAGCCCTAATGTTAAAAGGAAGTGACATAAATTGTATAAATAAACATTATTATACATTCATTTTATACAAGTCAAATTTCAGAGGAAATAAGAAGTAAAGAAGGCCGGATTTCAAGGGAGGATGAAGTCTTTTGGTGATGTGTTCTAAGGTATGTTATTTTCANCCTAGATTAATTTACTGCTTTCATAGTTAGTCTTTCAATGCTTTCCTAGATTAATTTCATTTCAGCAAATTAGATTAGATTAGTTCTACTTCAGTCCTGCATATATAGTGTGTGTTCTTCATAAGCCTACGAACCTAGGATTGACAAATTAAATAGTTGGGAAAGTACTACAATAGAATTAAACAACAATATTTTCGCCTAACACCATGAAAAGAAATTTTAATTTAGATGCTTTGTGCATTTTCAAAAAATGCTTTGTTTCTGAAATGATCCTTTGTCTGATGAACTCTAAAGAGAATAATCTAGGAGTCAAAAATATCGGTAAAAGGTAAGGTCCTTCTTGATATCCATATACCCAAATCACAGTAGATTGTATGAAAAACATCCAATCTCCCACCCTGCTTTCTGGATTTGGTTGCAAAGAGCTTCTCATTTCTTCTAAAACCCTCGACAGGTCTGTACCAAAGATGAAACCATAAACCTTGGACATGATCTTGTTTAAGAAAATAAGCATGGTGATATTCTTGCATTCAGTTGATATGAATGTTGCTATAGGGAATTCAATATTATTTAATTCCAAGAACATTCCAACATGTGTGTGTAGTACCTGAAGTGTCTTAATGAATTGAAATTTACCAGTTGTTGGTGCATATTTTTAGTGATGAATTTGTCAAATCTTATACAAAACGAATGACTAGACTCTGACATAAAAAAGGTCAATAAGAAACCCAACATGACTTCTACTACAAATTTGTCGTTATCCAACCCTAAAATTTGACTAAGTAGAGAACAAGCCCACTGGACTTCGATAACCATGACGCTCACATTGGTAGGTAACGACAGACTCTCAGAGTGGTTTTCAGGTTTAACAATGGTTTGCAGAAATAGGGTTTTTAATTTAGGGGGACACTCTCGGTAAAATGTGATAATTTTCTCTTCTTCGAAGGGCTCTAACGCTGTGAGGGAGGACTTTGGTATACTGAGGGTATGTCGAATGGATGGACTATCTATTTCACCTAAGACTTCTGATCCTAACTTATTCAAAATGACCTTTTCTTCCTGTGAAAACTGCTCGGCACACCAGTTTATGAACTCAGGGAAGGGGAAAACATTTTCTACGGTGTAAGGGGTAATGGAAGCTTGGGCCGCTTCGAGGAAGGGTATACATTTTCCAACCTGTCAAGCAAATTTGATATGGAAACGGAAATGGGTGAAACTGTAACTTTCGTGTCAAATACATCGAAATCCATATCAATTAGGGCTTCTTCTTTAGGATACGAATCTTGCTCTTTCACGGATAAAATGATAGGATTAGCGAGCATGCGGAGAAATACTTGTAACTTGGCGGAGAATGTGCGAAACTGGTTCACAATTGAGATTTAACTTCGAATAGAGGGTTTGAGCCACTTTTCAAACGTTCAAAGGATTCAAAATATCATAAAATAATGCCAGGGGCCCTCCTGTTATATGCGTCTTTGATATCGGGGATTGGAGAAAATGATTTTAGGTAGACCTCTTTTAGCCCCGATGTCCCTCTGAGGGCACCACGCATCCAAGAATGAAACCACAATAGTTTCCCCGGCCTGCCCTCAAACAATTAAGTCTCGTGCTATTTCATTGCCCGATATGTGCCTTAGTCATTGATTCAGGCTGCTCCAAGATCGACAGTCCGTCGGGTCCCATCGACCTCCGATATCGGGGGTTGGAAAAAAGGGTTTTAGGTAGACCACGTTTCGCCCCGATGTCCCTCCGAGGGCACCATGTGTCCACAAATGAAACCACAATAGTTTTCCCTGGCCCACCCTCAAAAAATTAAGTCTCGCGCTATTTCATTGCCTGATATGCGTTGTAGGTCGTTGATCTAGGCTTCTTCAAGATCGACGGTCCATCAGGTTCTACCTTTCGCAGCTCTGCTACATTTGTCCATATGGCGCTAGATGTGGCCCGGTCCCCAAAACTATTATGTTTCCACAGTGATGAAGCTCTTCACTAAATTTCTGAATCTTGGATCCTGTCTGGAAATTGTTATGGTGATAACATAGGCTCCAACTGGGGATGCTATCCTCCCTGCGAGGTAGCAAAGAACTGTAGACTAAGTTCCTACCCATTAGGTTGTGGTCTATTTTTGTGATATGAATCCACTGGTATTTATTCAAAAAATCAAAATCTACCCAACATATCTCAGGGCCTTCACCTCGGGCTTCAACTATGTTTCTTTTATTCCAACTTCTTCACATGAAAAGAAAAACACAAAACGATGATATACAATGAATGGAAGGGGTGAAGATGTTTAAAAAATGTAATTCTTGAGGAACCTTCCATTCGTAGGCCCTCCTCCAGCAATTTCCCCATTACGCTCATGTAACAAGTAGGCATTGCTCCCAGGGTAAGCTACAATTTTGAACGGGCCTAGCCATAGGTGATCAAATTTCCCATGTTTTCCCTTTTCTTCGTTTCTGGCATCGCATTTTATTACCCAGTCTCCTAGTTCAAATTCATCCACCTTAGTATGTCTTTCGAAAGCCTCTTTGATCTTGTCTTGACATAGTTGAGCATTATTGAAGGCCCTTTCCCTAGTTTGGTGTACATTGATCAGCTCATCACCTCTTCTTCGACCGACATTTTCTTCCATGTCTTGCTCCTATAACAACTTCATCACTAGAAATCCCAATGCAGTAGGAAAAATTTATTTAGTGCCATAGACTATCTAGAAAGGGGATGTGGCAATGGATCTCTTTGGGGATATTCTGTCAGCCCACAGTTCATGGATGAAATTTTTGTGCCATGCCTTTGTATTTTCTTGCAACAATTTTTTGATGATCCTGACTAAACTTTTATTCAAAGACTCAACTAATCATTTCTCTTGAGGGTAGTATGATGTAGAATGACCAAGGGTGATATTGTAATCACAACATAATTTTTCTGTTTTCTTGGATTTGAAGGCTACTACATTGTCTGTTATAATCTTGACTAGGCATCCAAATCTGGATAGAATATTATCTTCTAAGAATAGAATGATGACATCATCTGTTGCCTACCTGGTGGGAACTACCTCAATCCACTTAGTGAAATAATCTATTGTAGTCAGGATCCATTTGTGTTGAGTTGAGGATTGTGGATGTATTTCCCCTATAAAATCAAGGCCCCATTGTCTGAAAGGAGCTTCCACGGAAATGGGTTTTAAAGGCAGAGACTGCAATTTTCTTTTTCCATCAAATATTTGACATTCATGTCACTTTGAAACCTCTTTATAAACATCAGGAAAAATGCTAGGCCAATAAAATTTATCCCTCAAAATTTTATGCACGGTTGTTTTCGAGTAATGATGACCCCCACAGTCACCTTTATGGAATTCTCTAATGGTTTTCTTTGCTTCTTCTTCTATCAAAAAGATCAACAAAATCCCTCCTGGATCTTTCCAATATAGCAATTCATTCACTATACAAAATTTTTATGCCTTCAGTTTCAAGAATCTAGCTTTTGTTTTACTAAATTCAGGAGGAGCCTCCAAATTGTTCAATACAAAGATGATATTTGCATACCATGTAGAGTCAAGAAATTTATGGGATATTTGTGGAGTCACCCTTTCTTCTTCTACTGTATAGTCTGACAGATCTGCAATGAAGTTTATCCCCAAGAGTTCACAATTGGCCTATGCCATCAAATTATCAAGCCCTTGTCCTTTTATCAACTTCGTGGGTTTGATCTCAAGATCATATTCTAATAGTACTGATATCCATTTTCCCCTTTTTCCTTTTGGATCAGGCTGAGTCAAGATGTACTTTATTGAGCTACTAGGAACATAAGAAGTGGTGTGGGAATGTATGATTTAAACTTTGAATTCTTTCAAGGCTTTGACCAGGGCATACACTTCCTTTTCCATTATGTCATATTTCAAAGGTGCATCTCTTAATGTCTTGTTGTAGTATGCTATGGGATTCTCAAAATTTTGGTCATCTTTCTGGAGTAGCACACCTGCAATTGTGTGTTCTGAGGCAAAAGAGAATAGTATGAAATCCTTTTCAAAATTAGGACTTGCAAGTAATGGAGCCTTCGTCAATGCCACTTTGATGTCTTCAAAGGATTTTCTTGCTTCATGAATCCACTTTATTTCATTTCCCTTTTTGAGCATTTTTGTGATGTGTTTTATGATTTCAGCCAAATTTGGGATAAACCTTCTCAGAAAATTCACCTTTCTCAGGAAAGATTGTACCTCCTTTTTGCTTCTGGGTATGCCAATTTTTAGGATCCCCTCAACTTTTTTGGGGTATACCTTTAGCCCTTCTTTTGAAATAATGTGTCCCAACATCTTTCCTTCTTCCATGGAAAAAAATGACTTTTTAGGATTTAATGAGATCCCGAATTTTCTGCATTTCTGAAATGCCCTTTTGAGATGCTTGAGGTGTTCCTCATCTGAAACAAAATACATAGTGATGTCATCCAAGTATATAACAATGAATTTGTCCTTTTCATCAACAAAAGCTATGTCCATAGCTCTTTGGAATGTTTCCCCTGCATTCATAAGTCCAAATGGAATTTTGGCATACATGAATGTTCTCCATGGTGTGGTGAATGTTGTCTTCTCCTGATCGTCATGGTGCACCATAATCTGATTGTATCCAGAGAAACCATCTAACATTTACATATTCTAAGAACCCACCACTTTTTATAGAATACGGTCCATTTTGGGAAACAGGTAGTTGTCCTTAAAAGATACCTTGTTCAGGTTTCTGAAATCCACACACAACCTGATTTCTCCACTCTTTTTTCTAACTGGTACTATATTTTCCACCCACTTGGAAAACCTCAGGGACACTATGATTTTTTCTTCAAATATTTTCTTTACTTCTTTTTCATCAATGGTAACAACAAAGGGATTATTCTTCCCAATTTCTTTTTAAATGTCTTGTGATCTTCTTTGATTGGGATAACATACTGGATTATACTAGTATAATAAACCTTCAGCTCACCATAGCTCCAAGCGAATACATCAAGGAATTATTTCATTAGTTTTACATACCTCTCTTTGACTTCAGGGCTGAGATTTCTGGACAACTTAATGATCTTTGGATCCTCTAGAGTCCCAATGTTGCAATCTTCCACATCTCCTTCATTTACTGTAATCTTTGGACTTCTGGCCACATCATTATTATCAAAAAGTTTCTCTAACGGTACCAGACCCTTGGGAATGATGTTTCTTTTTAATTGCACGATATCTCCACCTACAATTTGATTGTCAAAATACCCTTCCTTTGTGAAAGCAGGGACATCCACCTCATCATCACAGTACTCATTATCAATGTTCAAATTTTCGAACTCATTCTCCATCTTGAGGAAGCTTTCTATCTGTTTGTCATCCTCAAAAACTTGCCAATGCTTCATATTATCTAGTGTTGTTGGCCTGCACTTGACTTCAACCTTGTAGCTTTTTTCAGGGAAAATTGGAACTTTGACAACTGTTGCTGAAGTAGCTAAGGCATCAACAACCTGATTTTGTTCTCTTTGAATTGTTGAAAGATTGCATTCTGGAAATTTCTCAAGGAGTTCTAGTACTATATTTCTATAAGCCCTCAATATGGGATTTTTTGCTTGGTAGATTCCCTTGATCTAATTTATGAATAGCTCAGAGTCTCCATGTATGACAATTATTTTGGCACCGAATTCTTCGAAAACTTTCAATCCCAATATTAATGCTTCATATTCAGCCATGTTATTCGTGCATTCAAACATAAGATTATAAGAACATAATTTGGAGTCTCCCTTAGGATGATTTATCCATACACTAGCTCCAGCTCCTTCTCTGCATGCAATTCCATCGAAACTCATTTTCCATATCTTATGCTCCGCATCATATTTTTTCTCTGAAAACTCCTCTATCTGATGGTCATACTTGTCTTTGTTGGCCAAGATGATTTTCATTTCCTCTTCATCGGAACATAGGTCATTGAAGAAAATGGAAGACCCCAATTCTGTTTCCACTGAATAGATAAGATAATTGCTAGGCTGTGATTTGTTGTTGACCATGTATTGAAGCAAAACTTCTCTGTACAATCTTTTGTCTTGACCAAAGATAAGAATAGTGGCATATGACATGTCCATCTGGAGGGTTCTTTTTAATTTTGCTGCCCGTGACCTGGACAACAACATACCAAATTTTGTAGGGATATCAGGGATATCAGCGACCACTACGTCCATTACCATATTCTTTGCTGGGATTTGTGGAAAATAAACTACCATGTCTTTGATCATGCCAAGGCATTTCACCTTTCTTGAATCGAAGGAGAACGGGTCTTTATAAGGTCTTGTGACATCGAGACCTAATTGGTCCATGACCACTTTGGGCATCAGGTTGTAAGACACTCCATAATCTAAGATAGCATTGTGCATAATCATGTCATGGATTTTCAAGATGACATAAAAGGGAGGGACTTCTTCATTTTCATTGCTTTCTTCTACTCTTGGTCTAAATAAGATGGTTGGGTGATCATATTGTATGCTAAGGGTATCATAGTTTTTCCCCATCTTAATAATTTTGATGATATAATGTATGTACTCGCTATTCTTGATTAATTCATTAAATGGTACAGAAATTTTGATCTTCGCCATCTCACTTTCAAAATTAAAAGAGGATGAATTCTTATCTACCTCTTTGGTGACCATTTCTTTCATTGCCTCAAATATTCTCTTATGGGCTTCTTCTTTATACCTCCCTTTTTCTACAATACTCTTTGCAGTAGAGTCTTTTGCAGCGGAATCCTTTTTGGACTTGTTTGAAGATTGGTTGTTGTCATTGATGTCAACCCTAGTCATGGGTTTTGGACCGCAAGATTGATAAAGGTATTTAGACATGAAGGACAATGCACGTGCATATACAACACCTATGAATGGATAGTATACATCATGTTGTTTCCAGTGGTATGTGGCACGTCACGTGGATCCTCATGGTTGAGGAGAAATGAATTTTTGAAGATGACAAAGTNAAAGAAAAGAATTACAAAATAAGAAAGTGTCAGGTCGGCCCTAATGTTAAAAGGAAGTGACATAAATGGTATAAATAAACATCATTATAAATTCATTTTATACAAGTCAAATTTCAAAGGAAATAAGAAGTAAATAAGGTCGGATTTCAAGGGAGGATGAAGTCTTTTGGTGATGTGTTCTAAGGTATGTTATTTTTAGGTTATCTTACCATTCTTACTATAGATTTTTTTTTTTGAACGATTCAGATGGTGAAATCACTATGGTATTGAGAAGACATATCAAGGTACCTCTAGTAAAAATTTCAACTCTTGATTCACTATAATTATGGAGATACACTCTGTGGAAGATAGGGTTTGTGACCAGTCCTGAAGCTAGTCAATAAACAGGTGTTCTGAATAAAACAGTCATAAATTATTCATCGAGAATCCAAATGAAGTGGGAAAATTTTCATTGGAAATATTACGGACTGTAGTTTTTTTTGTGCAAGTTTCAGAATCGGATGTTAATTATTGAGCGCAGGGCATTCTTTGCAAGTTCACTCTCCTGAATAGACCAGAATTTAATAAAGTCTACCATTCTTTCTATAACCTCTTTTTGGGGAGGATTCAAGGAGTGAAAATTGGAGGAGTTTCAGAGAATACATTGAGTAATATTATCTATAGGATCAGAGTACTCCAAGAATTGAAGAATTGCAGAAATTGAAGAAGTCTCAAGAAGCATTATCAGGTTCTATGTGATGATTGGTTGATGGTGATGATTTAATGTAAAGTTTTACTATCTCTCATATATTCTTGGGTGGAAGGAAGGAGAAAGGATGGAGATTTCAACTATCTCTTGATATTGGAGGATTGTGTCTTCCTCTTGGAGGTTTATCCCTCCCTTTACATTTGGAAGCTGTAGGTACCTTTGGAAGTCATTACTTCCCTTGAACAATAACTATTGATTATTTCTCATGTATTGTGCACAGTGTATTGTGGTGTATTGGTGTAACTCTTATACTATTGTTCATTTATAATTGGATATAGTTGAATGGTTTAAGTATAAGTTGAAAAAGGTTTTAAATTGCACTTGATACTGATTCACTCCCCTCTCAATATCAACAGGACTGACTTGAAGAAGGTATGTTATTATGAGGTTCTTTGGTGGGATTTCCCTTTGGAGGGATTGGAGGTACTTTTTTATTTCGAAGGTTATATTGTCTTTGGAACTGCATGATGGAATTTTTCAATCCTGTCTTGTAATCTTCGGTTTCTACTGACAGCCTTTCCTCCTCATCCTGCAAAAAGATCTCACGTGCGTCCATGAACTGGTCATGTTCTTCTTTGGTCAAAAATACTTTTGTTTATTTATCATCACAATAGTTTATGTTGTCTTCAAAATATCCATCATAATCTTCATTCACATAATTATTTTGAAAAGGAGGCCTTATTTGTTGTTCTCCTTTATTTCCTTGGTTTCTCTGATTTCCATAATTTGCTTGATCTGCTTGATTGGCATGATTCCCATGATTTATCTATTCTCTTTGTCTAATCTCTGGAATAGCTTGTCTTCTCAGATTTTTGGGTGGAGCATCAGCGTGTTCTTTGGGGTTAGCCCTGTTACCCAGAGTGATTCTCTCCATCATCCTTTCCATGTTTCTCATCATTGCTTCAAACCTTTCTTCTAATGTTTGTGATGTTGAAGGTTGTTCTTTATCATGAGTTTTGTTTATGTCTCTGTCAGAGTTAGTTTGCATATTCCTTGAATCCATTAGGTTCACTTCGAATTCTATGGCATCGGTCATCATATCATCTAATGTGGTAGATCTTTGTTCCCTCAATAATAAGGCAAAATCACTTTCAAAAGAATCAACATAAATGAGTTGCGCAGCTTTAGGGGGGGTTTACTTCAGCAGGAATCGTATTATAGACCTTCAAGAATCTGGTTGAAAACTCTTGCACTGTTTCATCAGGTGATCTTTTCATGTTGTTGTATTGGGTCAACAACTGAAGGGGGTTTTTCTTATCTCCCCATTTTTCGAGGAAACTAGTTTCAAAGGATTCGAAATCGGCTATACTAACTGGTGGAAGGGCTCTGAACCACTTCCTTACTTCTCCCACAAGACTCTGTGTAAACAAACTCATTTTCACATCTTCAATTTCCACCTCTTCCAAGTCTATGAAATCATTAAACCAATCTAGGTGCTTTTGGGCTAATATGTTACCTTCAACATCATATAACTTGATTCTTGGGTTATAATCTTGAGGTAAATCATGTAGTTGAGCAGGCAATATGATGGGAGAAAATCTAGATGCCATGGTTGTTGTGAGGGGTCACAGTGGTTGTTGGTTCTGAGCGGGGATCACTAAATGCCAAGCAGATGTGGCTAAAATTAAATCTTGGAATCTTTTCTCATCAAAGATGGTCTCACTTAAATAAGATTTAGATTTAGTTCTGAATAGGGATTGTTCAAATTTCACATCAAAATCAAGGTATTAAATGCTAGTCACTCTGTCCTTGGGCAAGGACAAATATCGGTTTGGATGCAACACTGGGGTTACTGTTTTTTCTTTTCTTTTATGTACAAGATTTTCAGGGTCAGACATAGGGATTGTAGCTTTTGGGTCTGGGTCGCTCCTGGTGTGAATTTTCTTAGGAGCCAGGATTTCTATCTCACACGGTGTGGTGCCACTGTTCTCTGAGTAATGGAGTCACCAGGGTAAAAATAATCTCATCCAATAAAGTATTTGATCCATTGTCACCCTCAGGGATCAAAATAAATCTTTAAGTCATTTTTCCCAGGGAAGATTTTTTCAATTTCGTCCCCGACAACGTCATCTGAATGTTAGCACTCTCTAAATTTTGTCTGGATGATAGAAAAATGACAGAGGTAACTGTTTCAAACTACTTTAGAGCTGAGGCACTAACATGCTCGACTCAGAGAGGGCTCTCTCATGTCACTGGGTATTTCTTTAGAAATCAGTGGCTAGATTTGGTTTGTTTGGGGGTTTTAAATAAAGTTGTTGGCAATGAACGGGAGGAACACTCAGGGCTATGGAGTCAAAATTATGAAAGTGAATGAAAACAATGATCAGCCAATAGAACTCTCCAGAGGATAAAGGCTAAATGAGGTGATGAATCTGAGTTATATTTGAATTTAAGTAGAGTGTAGGAAGATAGAGAAAAAAAATAACTGCATTAGAGCATTATTGAAACGAATTCTTAATTCGTTAAGAAGAAAATTACACATTTTAAATTGCTTAAGATGACAGCATCACAAAATGAATTCTAAGATTTTAACTATCCAATTTAAAGAGAAGAAAATGTAAATGGAATAAAAGATCACAGGAAATACATACAATGAAGGAAGACAAAACTCATATCACCACTATTAGAATCTTTTCATAGAGACTTCAAAAACTTTTGCATATATATTCAATTCATCTTCAGAAAGTTACAATAGAGTTCACATTAACCAAGAAATGTTCCCTTGCACTTCTACCAACACTAATTCATTCAAATGTCCCACTATTTGTACAATTTGATTACAATGGTTGAAACTGAAACGTTTTGGCTTCAAATAATTTCAACTCACGTTTTCGGCATATGAACCGATTTACAATGATTACACAAAAGATGTTTCAAAACTAGTAATGGATTTGTTGACTACTTAGCTTCCTTTACGACATCTGGCTCGTCTTGATTTTCTATTGAACTTGCTGGTTTGGTGACACCTGGAGGTCACTTACTGGTTCCAGAAAAACCGCATTACGTCTTTCCCAACCTCACAATTTCCTTCCATTGGGAGTCAGAAGGAATCTCGTAATCCATCATCTCCTTAATCAAAATCTACAGGTCAATGCATGTGGTGTAGGACATAATCGACAGACCATTCTTCACTGTTTTAAATTGATTCAAAATTTTAAAGTCTGTGGCCAAATACTCTACTAGACTTGGGCCTTTCAGACTTTCCTCCATAGCTTCAAATTTGGAATGGTCCATCCTACACTAAGTGAGGAGAGAATTATAGTCTTCTTGACTGTATAATTTACCTTTACCATCCCAAAATGGTGGGAGGCCCTTGATAAACAATTGTTCAAATGCATCCTTAAACTCTTATATGTTGTGCTCCATTTTCATAGCTTTGTTTTGAATCAATTTGAGCAAGTTGTGTTTGGCGATGATCCTCCTGGCCCATATAATCAGCGCAGTTCTATCATTTACCCCAATAGTTTGAAGATCAATAGTGGGCACAGAGTTCATCAAATCAATAGCATTCTGGGCCCATTCTGAGGGTTTATTGGCTAGTGTTTCATTAACAACAGTGCACCTGCTTTGGGCCGTGGTAGGCACGTTGTCTTTGTCATTTATAAAATTCAAATAAACCTTGAACTTAGTAGCCTCTGCAGCAATAACATCCCAGATCACATGTTTACCTCCATGTAACATTGTTTTTCCTTTTAACCTCATTTTCAGCTTGCTTACTCACTCTTGCAAATCTTGATTCTCTCTTTGGAGAGGAGCCATATTTTCATCCTTTATTTTCATCTCTTGTTTCAGCCTTTCTAAGGCCTCCTTGAGGCTTTTGATTTCCCTTGTCTGTAAACTCACTTGAGACATAGATTGAACCAATTCATTAGTGCTTGATCTAGCTTATGTATTAATGGGTACAATGATATCCATGTTTGATGTTGCTACTTGTTCTTCTGACCAATTCTCTTTCCCTTTTTCTAGCTGCAACACTTTAGCCTTGTAATTTAGTGCTTCTTGTCTGAAAGTCTCCTTTTCTTTCTCTAGAGTTGCTAGCTTTGTTGTCTATGGATGTTCTGTTGAGGGCATCTTCAACTTCTTCCTCAAGATTTGGATCATCTTCTCTTTCTCATCTAAAGAATCCTTTACCCCTTGAGGACCTTTAGATTCCAATCTTTTGACCTATGTTTCCCAGGATTTACTGGATGCTTTTTCCTACTTCAGTTGTCCATATAATTTGGTTGCATGTGTTGTCAGTATTGAAACCCTCAGACCTAAATTCAGGTAGTCTAAGTATAGCATGTCACTGACATTCCTGTGGAACTTTACTTTGTCTGGAGCACCAATACTTTCATAATGCATCTTGATTTCAGACACTTTCTCGTCATCTGCTATTTCTATGTTAAATAGTCTTTCTTTCCACATCCCTGACTGAAAGCAGGGAAGCCTTATGATGGGAGATCTTCTCTACCTCGTGAAACATGTCTCTTATTTCACTATTAGCCATAGTTCCCTTCACAGCATACTAGTTCATCAAGTCTTCTTTGGACTGATAAATCTCCCTAGGTGTCTTGCCAAATATTTGTTTCTTACTGCTGAAAACCCTGGAGCTACTTTCACCATGTGGCATGTTACCTGTACCAGCCTCTTCATTTTGGGTTACACTTTCCACCATTTCCATGTTCATTTTTTCTTTAGGTTCTTCTTCTTCCAGGTCTACTATCTGAGATGATGGTGTGATTTTTATTTTCTTACAAATGTTTTGTTGACTACTGGAACCTAGTGCCTTTGAACTACTCCTCTTGTTATAAACACTCACCTTTGGAGATTTAATAATCAAATTTGGAGAATCTTTTTGTGTCTGGACCTGCTGAGGTGCAGGATTCATTTGGTGCGTCTTTGATATCGGGGATTGGAGAAAATGGTTTTAGGTAGACCGCTTTTCACACCGATGTCCCTCTAAGGGCTCCACACATCCAAGAATGAAACCACAGAAATTTCCCCGGCCCTCCCTCGAATAATTAAGTCTCACGCTATTTCATTGCTCGATATACGCCTTAGCCATTGATCCGGGCTGGTCCAATATCGACGGTCCGTCGGGTCCCATTGACCTCTGATATCGGGGGTTTTCAAAAATGGTTTTAGGTAGACCTATTTTCACCCCGATCTCCCTCCGAGGGAGCCATATTTCCATGAATGAAACCACGACAGTTTTCCCCAACCCACCCTCGAACAATTAAGTCTCGTGCTATTTCATTACCCGATATACATTGTAGGTCATTGATCCAGGATGCTTCAAGATCGATGGTTTGTTGGGTCCTACCTTTCACATCTCTACTACATTTGTCCATATGTCACCATATTTGGATCAGTCCCCCAAACTATCGCATTTCCACAGTGATGTAGCTCTTTGCTAAATTTTCGAATCTTGGATCCTGTCTGAAAATTGTTATGGTGATAACAGATACCATATACCATACCATGTGCCAAACCTACATAATATATCTCAACCATATACCATCTCAATCATGCCATACACCATGTACCATAAGATATACCAAGAAAGTGTTATCAATGGTGTACCTCAACCATGTACCAATATCACCAAGAGATATGTATGTAACAATGAACCATAACCATACCAAACCAGATAGCAAGATATCCAAGAATGAGCTTCTAACAATGTATCATATCATCATAGGGTGTACCATGCAAAATCACTACCATGACATGTGTCAATCATGTACCACAACAACATAATCATAAGCCTCAAAACTAACACACAATCATACCTCTAATCCTGTAGACACCCTGTTGTATCAGATAACAAATGAGTAAACCAACTCGGGAATCAACAACCTGGCACAAGCATAACTTCACAACCTTTCACAATACTTTTTATAGATCCACAAATTTCTCTTCTACTTCCCATGAATATCCACTCTTTCCTCCACTACAACCTACGTACCTCCACACCCTTCTAACTTGTAACCCATAGATGACCTTAGAAACTAGGGCTACCAGTTTTTTTCAACTCCGATACTTACGCCTTCGACCTTCCTTTTCAACCTCAGACTTGTTTCATCAAATTCAACCTCATATTTTCCAATAAAAGATAAACTGTATCACTTGTTCACTTAGAGATATTCGATAGAATGTGTGTGTCAATGTGTTTATTAGAGACTTCTTGAGGTGTATTTATTCTTTTTCTAGGTAACCTATTTCCTTACTTTATGGATTCTTGTTACAACCACTTTACCCTTTGAATAATGACTTGTAACCAACTAGGGGCTTCTTGATCATTCTTTGGGGATTCCAACTTCACAAGGCCATATCTCCCTAACCATGAGGATCCATGTGGAATTCAAAAATATCACTTGAAATAACATGACAAGAACTATACATTTATGAGTATCTCACCTACATTTTCACTATCCTTCATGTCCATATTCCTCATTCAACTTCAGTTACTATAACCACATCGTCAAGGATTCATGTAGAATTCATCAATTGTATCCATCACATCTATTGGCATGGACTAACTCACCATCAATCTCTATCATACATATTATAACCAACCATACAATAATATTTTCCACATCTATATGGATTCTTGACTTCTCCAAGGGTTGAAATCAATCTCTAATGGGTTACATCAATCTCTAATATCACTCTCCAAGGGTTGACATTAATGACAACATATTATCCAACCCAACTATCCAACAAGGTAATTCTCATGCATTAGTATCTATTTGTTCTTCTTCTCACACATGGTTTTCATATTCAAGCACTTCCCATCACATGGAAAACATAAAGTATATTATATCTTTTGTAACTTCATGCACGAGGCCTCCTATCCTCATGGGGGATGACTCTCCAGTCAAGGTCATCGAAAAATGGAGAGTGGAACTTGACTATGGAAGATTTTAGAACGTCCTACATGTTCCTCAACTTTCTGTGAATCTTCTCTTGGTGTATCATATTACACACTTAGGCTCACATAAAAAGGTGGAGTTCACACTAGACTCCATGTCCATATTCGACTTGCAAGAAAACTCCAGAATTTTTGTCGAGGAGGCAAATCATAAATCTTGGTTATAAAAAAATTCCAAGTTTATTGAACTTGATTCCTATGTACTACTTACGCATGTTGATGACAGTAGTAGATTATGGCATGAGAATTTTGTTCACCGGAACTTGAGGTACATGAAACAACTTACAAATAATGGGATGGTCACTAGGTTACATGATATGCACCTTTTTGAAGGGGTTTGTGAAGGATGTGTCCTTGGAATGCATCCCCAAGATAGTTCCATGAAAGGGAATGCTCACAAGGCATCCTCTCCATTGGATCTGATTCATATTGATCTCATGGGTCCACTATCGCATCCATCCATCACCAAGGAAAGGTATGTGCTTACATTTTTGGATGATTACTCACATTATACTTGGGTATTTTTTCTCAAGTATAAGTTTGAGGTCTTTGTGCATCTCAAAGAGTTCAAAGCACTTGTTGAGACTCAATCAGGGATAAATATCAAAGCCCTTAGTATAGATAATGGAGGGGAGTATGTAAGCAAAGATATTCAAAATATTTGTCTTGAGGCAGGGATACAATTGCAACACACAATACAATATACACCGCAATAGAATGGGGTTGTTGAGAAGAAACATAGAGCTCTCAAAGAGATGGCAAGTTGCATGATACATGTAAAGGAGCTTCCTGCAAAGATTTGGGATGAGTCACTTAACTATGTCAATCACATTCAAAACATATCCCCTCACGTATCTATTAAGGACAAGTGTTATGGAATTTTTTCTCATAGAAATCTCATTGAGAATATCAGTAAGATCTTTCTAGGATTGGCCTAGAAATCCTAGACAGGAGTGGGATAGATTTCTTATGATTCTCCTAGAAACAAGAAGATCATTATAAAAGGATATATGAGAATGGATTACCTTGAAGGTTGTACTTAGTGTATTCCTGGTTGTTGCAGTCCTAAAATTCTAGCTCCATCTTTTACAACCTACTCCCTTCACATCAAAGAAAAAAAAAATACCATTCTACTTGTCTTCCTAGTGTTAGAATCCTAGATCTAGCTTGATCTAATCTAATCTACAACAATATAAATAAGATCTAAATATTCATATACCAAAAATAAACATTTTGGGGGGAAACCCAATGATATATTAATGAAGCATTGAGAATACATATAAATTCATACCTCCACTTGATGAATATGCATCCTCCTTTAGCTTCTTTTCTCCTTGCCTCTCCTTGCAACTCCTTGGTCAGGCTAGTCTCACTAACATCTAGTTGTGATGATGGATGCCTCTGTAGTTGGAAAGCATAAAAATACTCTAAATTCTTCCTCCCTCTTTCTCAAGTATTTCCTTTATTATATATCTCTTGGAGGAGTCTTGGGAGAGGCTTCTAGATCTTCTAGAGGCCACTAGAAACTCGAATTATGTGGGTTCCTAGGTATTTGACACAAATATCCAAATCATCCTTCACCTTTCACCTCATAATTCCTTGATTCTAGAAGTATGTCAGTGCCTCACGTGACAAACTACTAGTGTCCATTGAGGTCTTCACTTGTTTCCCACTAGGTGACCCCTGAGGATTTCAATAAGGGCTAAAAATGGTTCAATTCTTAGGCAAAATATGTATTTGGTATTTTATCCTATGATGGATTCCTCTTTGGACTATAGGGTGGAGATTAAGGCTATAACAGATTCCCCCTAATGTGTGAGGTCTGGAAATGATTGGATGGTAGAAATAAATTACAATAAAGTCCATGTGAGGTAGTGAAAGGAGAGAGAAAAGGAGGTTTGGAAATCAAATAAGTCTTGCAATAAAATACCAAGGATGAGTATATATATACCAATCCCCTAGGTAGACATACTCAGACTCATAATGAGCATGGTCACCAAACAATACACTATGGATCCATAAAATGAAATCTTAGACCATGGCCACAAAAGAATACACAATGGATCGATGTCATTAATAAGACCATAGCCATGAGACATTACAATGTTGATATACATCATGAAATTAATCATAGCCACCAACAAATACAATGTGGATCCATGACACAACATATAGATGCCAGGAAGAAAACAAGCACCAAGGAGATTTCCCATGAAGTCTTCATATACAAATGGCATACGCTAACGCAACTTGGGAGGGGTTGATGGAAAGGAATGATGTGGCCCCAAACCATAATGGTATGACTATAGGACATGTAAGAAAATGAGTTGATGTTGAGCATGGTAGAAACCATCTGATTATTGTTCAGTGATGTATTCCATTAACATATGTGAGGGGACACATCAATGATGAAGATGTACCCGAAGGTACCTAGTACAAACCAAAGAGTGTGAGTAGAGTATTTGATATTGAACACTCATAGAATCAATCTATTAGGATTCAATGATGAAAACCCATTGTCAATTATGAGGAGGCCTACCACTGATGATTGCAAGCTCCAAGGTACTAGTTGGCTTCTAGATCCCTATCCTAGATAATGTGTTGAATTTGATAGGAAGACATTTGTCAAAGGAGGGCCTTGATGTATCCCCCATCACCCTGCAATAAACATACACCGAACGATGATGTGAATAGACAATATCACAAAGTACAACTGACACAAGTATGGTCGACTCAAAAAGTCAACAAAACAAAATATGACTGACTTAGGATTAAACTTCCCTTGAACATGTAGCATGAAACAATTGTTACCTGGAAGCAAGACACAAGAGCTGGACGAATATAGTGCAACAACATAAGAGGCATTGAAGCACTCTCCATAATGACTGGAAGAGTAACCAGTTGGAGGATTATCTCTTACTCATATTACTAGGATGGCTCTTAGGCAAGCTAAAACCCAATTGTATGATGAGGAATGAAATAGGTGCCATGTTCAAGGGAGACTGAAATGATGTTTCCATTTTGAGAATAGACCAATGGTGAAAAATCCCCATCTTTTTTTATTTATTTTTGTGTTTTTTGTCTCCTTCATGGTTTAACAAGCATGGAAGAATGACACAAGTAATATTAATACCTTTTTCATGTCCTTTTATGAGTCCAAAAAAGAGATAAAAGTATACTTGGTGGGAGAGAACGAGTGTCTTAATATCATGCTCCTATATTCCAAGCACATGGAATCAACCTAAGAAATGAAGAATGAAAATGGTACTAGAAATTGAGATTCACTCTTAGTAGTTTTTCTCTCCCTGGGTAGATGGATGAAAAATAGAGGCCAAATAATGAAAGAGGCAGATGGTCAAGGTTACTACAATAGTGGTAAGCAAGATATGAGTGCACAACAATAAAATTATAAGAATCCTGATGCAAGAAACAAATTCATAGGCGACCATTAAGCAACAAGAAAGATGTTTAGGAACCCCCACGGGATACAGATATAATATAGACAAAGAGAGGAAAATGAGGCTCAATATTCAAGTCATGATAGGGATAAAGGAGGGCTCTCGGTATTATGTTTTACATCCATCTACCCAGGGAGAGAACAACTGCTAAGAGTGGATCTCAATTTCCAATACTGTTTGCATCTCTCATTTCTTAGGTCAATTCCATGCACTTGGAACATAGGATCATGTTGTTAAGCCACTCATTCTCTCTCGTTGAGTATACTTTTATCTCTTTTTAGGAATCATAAAAGGAAAAAAAAAATGTATTGATCTTACTTGTGTCATTCTTTTGTTCTCATTAAACCACGAAGGAGACAGAAAACACAAAAAAAAAATCAAAATAAATGAGAGTTTTTCACTATTGGTCTATTCTCAAAATGGTAGTGTTAGTCGAGTCTCCCTTGAACATGGCACATGTTTGAGTCCTCATCATACAATTGGGTTTTAGATTTCCTAGGATCCATCCTAGGAGCCAATATGTTATGGGACAAAGTTTCACAAGGATGTCATTCGTTTGATAGAAAGATCTCCCTTGGAGTTTCCCTTGATTCAAGAAAGAAATAAGGATACATTATTGTGGTTTTTCCTAGATACAAACAATCATATTTATTTCTATACCAATATTTGATGGAATGGCATACCTTTTCTTGAAGGTTGTCCTTGTGTATCCTTGGTTGGTTTAGTCCGTGAAACCAGATATTATGGGTTTGATCCCCAGTGGAGTCGTCAATCTGTTATGGGATTTTCACTCATAGGGATCTCACTGAGCAGATCAATAAGATCTCCCTAGGATTGGCCTAGAAATCCTAGATAGGAGTGGGATAGATTTCTTATGATTCTCTTAGAAACAAGAAGATCATTACACAAGGAGATATGATAATGTCTTACCTTTTATTGAAGGTTGTCCTTAATTTATTCTTGGTTGTTGCAGTCCTAAATTTCCAACTCCATCTTCTACAACCTGATCCTTGCACATCAAAGAAAAAAAAATACCATTTTACTTGTCTTACTAGTGTTATAAACCTAGATCTAGCATGATCTAATCTGATCTAAAACAATATAAATCATATATAAATATTCATATACCAAAAACAAATATCTAGGGGGAAAACCAAATTATCTATTAATGAATCATAGAGAATACATATGAATTCATACCTCAACTTGATGAAGATGCATCCTCCTTTAGCTTCTTTACTCCTTGCGTCTCCTTGGTCAGGATAGGCTCACTAACTTCTGGCTATGATGATGAATTCCTATGCAATTGGACAACATAACAATACTTTGAATTCTTCCTCCCTCTTTCCCAAGGTTGACCTTGGTTATATATCTCTTGGAGGAGGCTTGTGAGAGGCGTCTAGATCTTCTAGAGCCCACTAGAGACTCGAATGATGTGAGTTCCTAGTCCTTTGACACAAAGATCCAAATCATCCTTCACGTATCACCTCATAACTCCTCAATTATAGAAGTATAATACTGCCTCACATGATGAACTACTAGTGTCTAGTGAGGGCCTCTCTTGTTTCCCACTAGGTGACCCATGAGGATGTCAATAAGGGCTTAAAAAAGGTTCAATTATTAGGCAATAAATATAGTTTGGCCTTTATCCTATGATGGCTTCCTATATGGTCTATAGGGTGGAGATTAGGGATATAAAAATAGGACTCCTTTTGAGTCTTGGAGTGGAAAAAACCCCGATCATGAGCATGGGCCTAAATTCCCTCTGAGAAGAGGAAAGCATTAGATCCACAAAGCCACCCATGCATATTTCTTGGTTATCCCAATGGTATGAAGGGATATATATTACTTGATCCCTCTATAGACTATATCATCATTGAGTGCAGTTTCTAGTTCGAGGAAAGTCCCTCACATACTCCACATGAGCCATATACAAAGGCTCTTTTACTTCCACCATTTGCAGATGATGAGTCCACACATTTGGATCACACCACAAATCAAGGTTTCGAAATAGATTCATAGGATTCATAGGACACAAATGCACAGTCATACCATTCATATGCACAATTTAATCATTTAGATGCAAATTCAATACACGTAGATGAGGAGCTAGAGCAAATGCACAATCCACACTTCAGGATGTAGGAGACCTTGTTGAGGATATAACGGATCCGAGGAGGACCAGATCTCAGTTTGAGAATCCTCCTCATGTACTCACTTCCATTGAACCCACGATGCCTTTACATTATTATATGGTTCATTCTTTAGACCTGTAGTCCTATAGAGAATATCTAGGGAACCCATTTTTGGAATCATCCATGCAGGATGAGTGAAAATATCTCCTCAATAACTAGACTTGAAATCTAGTTCTTCTTCCTTCATAAAGGAATATTTTCATATGAAGATGGGTCTATAGGACCAAAAGGGAAGCGAACAAACAGGTGAGAAAACACAAGGAAAGACTAGTTGCCAAGGGATTTGAGCAGATCCACGGGATGCACGATGATGAGACTTTTTCTCCACTAGAAAAGTTGGATTCTATTAGGTTGGACCTTGCCATTGGAGAAGCCAAGGGATGGAATGTACATTATATGGACGTGAATAATTTGTTTCTTCATGGGAATCTCTCAAAAGATATTTATATGGAGCAATCACTTATATTCATACATAATTCATCTTTAGTGTGCCCACTCAAAAAGGTGTTCTATGGCCTCAAGCAGGCTCCTAGAGGATGGTATGAAAATATGGAATCCTAATTTCTCTCTAAGAATTTGGTCAGATGAAAATCTGATCCAAATGTCTACATGCTGAGGACTACTGACTCACTTCTAATCCTAGTCATGTATGTGGATGATATTTTGATCCCCAACAACTTGATATCAACATTTTCTATAGTCAAGAGAATTATTCATGACATCTTTTTGATGAAGAACATGGCCCCACTCCATTTCTTTCTTAGGCTGGTGATCATCCAGGATGCTTCAGGCATTAATCTATCTTAGGCTAAATATGCTTTGGATCTCATGGAGACATTCTACATGAAAAAATGTGAGTCTGCACCTACACCCTTCTTATATGGGGTTAGACTTGAGGATGTTTGGGATACACCAGTGGTGCACAACACCTTGTATCGACAACTTGTGGGGATCCTTATGTATCTCACCCACACCTAACTAGATATATCATATGCAGTAGGGATAGTCTCTAGGTACTTGTAGGAGCTACATGAATTACATTGGAAGGTTCACAATCGCCTCCTAAGATACATTTAGGGAATTATGAGTTATGGGATCCACTATGCAGTAGGTTGCAAGTTGGATCTCATATGCTTCACTGATTTTAACTGGGCTCATGATGGCACTGATCGCATTTCCACCTATGGGTACATGTTGAGTTTGGGATCTATTCCAATCTGTTGGTCAAGAAAAAAGCTGTCAGTTATTGTTTTATCTTCAACATAGATTGATTACAGGGGAGAAGTCACCATCACCATCCAGGCATTGTGGCTACAAAAATTCCTCACTAATCTCATCATTTAGTTGCACCTTATGACTATGATCTAGTGTGAAAACCAGAGTACACTCAAATTCTATCAAGATCCAGTCCAGAGACAATAGAAAAAACATATCGAGATGCATATGCATTTTATTAGGGATATGTTTCATGATAGGGTCATCAGTTTGCAGTACTTCCCTTCTGTCAATCAGATTTCCGACATCTTCACAAAGACTTTCACTGAGAAAAAATTGCATAGTTTGTGTGATCGTCTTGGAGTGAAGGACATAGTTCCCTAGCAACTATATTTCTCTTCTTTTCATACATTTCATTTTGAGGGGGGATTCTTTTCCCATCAGGTTTTCCCTCTTTCCTCACTTTATTTCAATAGTCATTAGTTGCATTGTTCATGGGTACTAAACATGGCCTTTGTTACTAGGAACCATTCATTATGTATTCTCCCTAGTAGTGTTCAGGGGGGGTGTTGAATATATTACACACACCTAGGATTTTCCCTTGAATTTTATTTTCCTAAGATTATTTGGCTATGTTGAGGGTCCCTTAGTCTAATATATTATTCCCACATTGAGGATATTATCCCCAAGAAAAGGGTGCCATATACCCTCCAGTCAATTCTCAGTTACCATTCAGTTAGACTAGTTGAATGAAGTGTTGCATGTCAACCTTGAATTTATCACCGAGTGTTGCATGGTAACCTTGAAATCATCACCAGTAATGCACACTTCCATCGGGATCATCACCAATAACACACATTCCACATGTGTGAGGTATATACTCCTCATTCCACTCTAGTTTATCTAGTTAACTGACGACTTCATGGCCAATTAAGCAGGACTAGGTGATAGTTGACTCCAGTGACTATCAGTGTGGGTCACAAGTCTCTAGAACACTCCTAATGTGCAATAGCTTGTCTAATATGGAATTTAATTATTTCATACAAAATATATCACTTGTATTGTAACATTCTCTTACTCAGATAATATAAATTATTTCATTCTTTTCTCCAATTTTTTTTTCCTCTCTTCATCCACCGTTGCAAGCTCGGTATGCTTCATTGTTAGCTAGATCTTATGTGCAAGTATATCAAAAACTCTACACAGGAAAAAATTTCAAATTTCAAATTCGATGAATTTTTTTAGGATGTTTGAGGCCCTATGCCTTTGGTATGATGAATAAATGGATTTCTCAACCTAGGCCAGAGGTTTCAAAGGCATTATACCAAGATAATAATTTGGATTTAGTGGACTCTTACCATGAATTGGCATTTCCCTTTGCTCAATTAGTCGGGAAAAAATTCAGAATGAAAATGTAGATGTATGGTGTGTATATCAGTTACTAACATCTATATAAAAACCATTTTTTATTAGGGGAATAACATTTCAAATGAGATTTCTTGCCAAATTTCTACATTCAAATGAACCAAGAGATTCTATATGTCTTTGTACCTAGTTTCTGCCTTATTTATTTTCAATATTTTTGGAAAAATTGATACCCCAAAGTGACATAAACCCCAATATAGATTCAAATAAATTATGGTACCAAGTGATTTGGAGGAACAAGACCCCATTTCCTTTTTATAGGGTCTAGGATGCTTGTTTTGGGAGGTTTAGAAAAATGGTGATAGAAAATGAACCTAAATGCTTAAAACAATAATATAGGTATTTCTTGGTTGGAAAGGGTGAGTATTTCCATGAACACCAATAATATACTTACATTAAAATGTACAGTTTTGAGGGTATCCTTATTAGCTACCCATATTTCTGTGTGGCCACTTATTCTCAGGTGAAGGATGTAAATAATATTCAAAGTGGTCCAAATTATTTTGTCCTAAGAAGAATAAGTAATTACTTTCTATGCCCTTTACTTTCATGGAAATTACTATGAAATATTTATGGCACTTAGCCTAAATGGAATGAGGGTTGAGTTCCTTAAATTTGATAGAAGCTAAGTTTTTCCTAGGTGATGAATAAAAAAAATCATTCGAAGTTCATATGCCATATGTTAGTTACAATAATAGTTTCCTATAATTTAAAGTACCTAAGGAGGGAGCTGGAGATAACGAGGATATTGGTTTTGAAAAGGATAATGCTAAAACAACACTCACACATAACCCTATTCTTATTGTTAAAATGAGGAATATGAATCTTCTTAATGATACTCATTTGATAGAATCTAAGGTTGTCCTAGGTGATGAATTAGAAGGAACATTTGAGATTCATATGCCATATGTTAGTTACAATAATATTTTCCCATAATTTAAAGTACCTAAGGAGGGAGTTAGAGATAATGAGGATATTTTTTTTTTGAAAAGGAGAATTCTAAAAAGACACTCACACATAACCCTATCCTTATTGTTAAAATGAAGAATATGAATATTCTTAACAATACTCATTCCCTGATAAGTTTGAATGCAAATACAATATCAAAGTAAAATGGAAAAAATATCTTCAAGATGATGAAAAATACAATGTCACTATGAAACAATGCCCCATGGGTATGCAAAGGGGTAAATCCATATCTAGTACAAGAGAGGGGGGTGTTGTTAATTCGTTAAAAATGTAGTAGATTAAACTAAAAAGGGTGTTTCTACTAAAATGGTTGATATGTTTGTCTCTATAAGAGTTGTAGTTCATTAGAGTAATATCATCAGGTTTGAGGTTAGAGTTTAAGGGATCATGGTAATCTATTTTTGGGTTGAGTTAGACTTAGAGAATCTATCACCCTATTCAAGTCTATTTAGGTGTTCAAGTCAAGATGTTAACATTTAATAAACAAAAAGGATTATTCCTATTTTATCTTTTGGCTTGTGATCTTTAGATTCCTTCACAATTGTATTTCACTTGTTTTTTGCTTATAAATTTGTAAAAATCTCAAACATGCTTTGACTGGGAAGATGAATTTAGGCATGTTTAATTAGGTTCAATGGGATTTCTTTTAATATCCATATCTTGGTTGTATTCAACACGCGGTTGCGGTTTTTTTCAAGCTTTGGTGGTGTTAATTTGATCTGAAACCAACAAATTGTTTTTGTATATCATAGCAGATTCATGGAATCTTTCTTTACCAATGGGTTAGTGCCCATGTGTTGTTGAATTAGAACCATTCTTATTTTGTGGAAGAGTTTTTTAATTTATGGGAAGGGAATGCAATTTTTTTCTTTTTGAGATTCTTCTTCCAGATTGTTGTACCTGCTACAATTTCTAATCAGTTGGGAGTGTTTTTGTTTCATAGTTCAATGCATGACATTGAGGCTCCAACAAAACATAATTAATATAGGAAATAAATATTTTCCTTCATATGTTTTGGGATATACTATTCATAAATAATATAGTTATTACATCTTGGAGAGTCAAGAACAATGCATCTGCTTAACTAATATTTATGATATTAATCCCAAAATTTTGAACTTCCCAACTCTATTTGGTGTAGGAACATTCAACCTATCATGATACGTATAATAGGTGTAGATTCAACTAAAAAGGGTGTATATTCAAATAAAAAGGTTTACAAAGACCAGATCTTATTCAGGATAAAATGATATGTACAATAGAAGAATTTGAAGTCAATTCAAGCTCAGCCAAAGGTGGATCCTTTCTCACAGTGCAAGGAGCCTCCCTAAGGAAACTTTAGAGCAAAAACACCTCACAACATTTGCAAAGAAAGGGCTTATACTCACCATTCTATCTCCTTACCCTAGGTCTGTATGATATCCTTGTCATTATACTTTGAAGAAAATATCATGCAGGTCTCTATCTCCTTTCCCTCATGGGTATCTATCTCGGCCTTTCCATAGGTTTCGACTGTAGTACTGATATTAACCTATATTCCCTCCATACAATGATGTATCTCCTCCTCGCACAGTGGTTTCACATGGCTTGTTTCATGCACATTGGTCGCACAGATCCTTTGTTCCCTCCATGCAGTGTCAATGTATCTCCTCCCTCTGCAATTTTTCAGTCAGCCTTTGTTTTATGTGTAGGGGTTTGGTTGGGGATTAAAAATAAAATGAGGTTTTAATTTTTTTAGGTTTAGCTGGGGATTAAGAATAATATGAGGTTTTACCTTTTCACAAGATGGGAATTGTGTAACATACATTTCATATTACATATATTATGTATGTAATATATAATATATATAAAATATAATATAAGTTACATATAATAATATATGTAACATATATTATATATTACATATAATAACATGTAACATAAATAATGACGACGACGACTACATAGTGATGATCCAAGAGTTGATGATGACGACGAAGATAATGATGATGATGAGGATGATGATGACCATGACGATGATGATGATGGTGATGTTGATGATAATGTTGATGATTTATGGCGATGACAATGGTGGTGGTGGTGGTGATGATGATGATGATGGCGGCGATGGTGATGGTGATGACAAAGATGATGACAATGAAGATGATGATGATAATGGCAATGATGATTATGGTGATAATGACAATGACAATGTCGATGATGATGATGAATAAAATATCGGTGATGATGATGAATATAGTGATGAGGATGAAGATGATGACCATGACGACGACAATGACAATGATGATGATTATGATGACAACGACGATGACACCACGACGACAATCATTATAGTGATGACAATGACGATGATGAGGATGAGGATGATGATAACGATGATGATGATGATGACGATTATGATGATCATGTTGATGATGATGGAAATGATGATGATGATGACAATGGAAATCATGATTATGATGGCGATGATGATGATGATGAAATTGATGGTGATGAAAACGATGATGATAATGGTGATGATGATGATAATGGTTATGATGATAATGGCGATGATGATGACGACAATGATGACAATGACAATGTCTATGATGATGATAACCATGATGACGATGATGATGAAAATGATGATGACTGTGATGATGATGATGCTAATGTTGATGTTGTTGATGATGATGATGACAATGATGATGATGATGAATGAAATTATGATGCTGATGATGATGATTATGATGATGGTGATGATGATGACACTTTTTGTTATGGTGATGACAATTATGAAGAGGATGATGATGATGATGAAAACACAATGAAAATCATGACAGTGATGATGATGATGATGAGGAGGAGGAGGAGGAGGAGGAGGATGGCAATGATGATGACGACGATGATGATGACCATGTTGTTGTTGATGATGATGATGCCAATGCAAATGATTATTATGATGATGATGATGATGATGATGATGATTGTAATGTTCCCCAACTTAACCAGGGAACATTACTACACATAAAAATGAAATTTCTTCTTTTTGATTACTTTACTATAGCTTATTGACTACTATTATTTGACATTTGAAAAAAAAAAATTAGATACCCATATATTATATGCAACTACAACCCTATAAAAAAGGATCTATGGAACTGAACAACATATATAACAAAATATAAAAACCATTATAATTCACAGAGTAAATGCATAACCATGAACTCATGAATAACTCAACAAAACTTATCTTTTATAAAACATTTATGAAACTAGCTACTTAGGAAGAAAATTCCACCCAATCATAGATCTATTGTTCCAAATATCAACAACAAGTCACACCTGAGTTGTGGCTAGGAATCCAAAAAGGAAAGGTGTCTCTCACAGTCCCCTCATAGTTCAGTAGCACACAACCCACTGGATCTCTCCTACAACTATCCTAAATTACCTCCATATCTCTTCCTCTTGACCTTCCCAACCCAAGGAATTTATGTTGTCATTGCTCTCAGTCTGTAGAGCATCCCATTCATTTATCAGGGTCTCTCTAGTGCAAGTAGCTAGGAATCTCTTAGCTGGGAAATCAAAGGAGCTCACTGCTAGGAAAAATACCAACAAAAACAAAAAAAAAAAGCACTTGCTGATACATTGCATCTCACCCAAGATTTCACTCTTCAGGCCTGACAACCCATCTCTTAAATTTCCAGCTGCCAAAATGCTCTAAAACGCTCCAGCATGCTCCAAAATTTGTCCATCCTTGTTTTTACATCCTCCAACTCTTCTTCCCTATTTTTCCTTTTATGTTCATGTAAAAACTTCTATCCAAAAACTACCTTTTACTACCCATACAAATTTCCTCTCTTTCCCCAAGACAAATGAATGCTCACTCTACCCAATGTTGATTGCTTATTCCCAATGATTTACAATAACTATGGGATGTGACTCGCACATCCACCCTATGGCAGATATTCAATGATTGGGCTCTCATACACTCAACCAAAAATTAAAAGTTTTCCCCAAATGATAATAAAATTCAGTAATGTGGGTTTAAATTAATAGCCATAAATGGTTTCCCCTGGGATCCCTCTTGAATGCTCTCTAGGAATTTCCCATCTCTTGTGGATTATTCAACCCCCATCTATGTCCATATCCCAACAATTGGCATTAGATTATATCTATTTACAATTCATAAAAAACACATTTTTCATTTACATTACTTGGCCATAGCCACGTCTATATCTACATTATGCATTAATTAAACCATATATTATAGTGGGGATGTTACATTCCCCCCTCCCCCCTAGAATTTTTCATCGTCTTAGATCCACCATACCATGACGAAAACATATAAAATTTACATTACAATGTTCAGAAAATAAAAGCAATTTTGTGCAAATTTTTACCCTTTGTTGGGTAGGTAGTTTTGGAATACAACTTTATAGTAAAATACTAAGTACATAAGAGCTGTGAAGAAGAGGAGAGGTGCAGATGAAGTGAAGAATGAGGAAATTCATAGTGGAGATGTAGTGAGATGGAAAAAATGCAGTAAGAAAAACAAGAAAGAGAATAAAGTGGAATAAAGTAGGAGAAGGAAAAGCGATAGGTCAACAGCCTAAAGATAGAAGGACGCGCAAAAGAAGCATGCAGATGGAAAAACAGAAGAAAGAAACTAAACATATATTTTACTAAAGTGAACGTGCAATGTACTGGGTGTTTTGGATAAACCAAGTAGGGTTTTAAGCCCTATTTTTTATGTATAAATATGTAATGGGTTGGGATATTATGGGTTTTGCAAGGTTATGCGATGTAAGGAGTCCCTCGTTATGAAGTATTACGTGTTTTTTTATTTGTTCTATGTCTTGTAAGGAGTCTATAGTAGATAGAGAGAGGATTTCACTGCAAATAGGTTAGTCTAGAAGAAGGAATGTGTTGATGATATATATCTATGTAAGAGCAGTGTGCAAGCCTGAAGTGATTGCTAAATCATAAATAAATAAGCTAGTCATTGTGGACGTAGCCTGGAGTTGGGTGAATCATGTTAACTCTGTGTTTTCATGTTTTCATGTTGCTTGTTTGTTAGTTGTGCATGATAGAATATTAGTGTTCTCCATATGATGATTGTGCATAAGTAGTATAATTGATGTGGTGAATGGTTATTTTGTAATTCATAATGAATGTTATAGAAATCAGTTAGATAGTAAAGAAAGAAGTAATGAATATTGAATAAGTGTAAGGGAATAAGGCCATGTCCACGGTCTCTAATATTTCCACACTTGCAAAAACCTGGTTCATACAGTCCCAATAAGTATTTTGGGTGAGACTACATCTATGCACAGGTGATGTCGAAAGGGCTAATATTTGGTGGGTTTGTTGGTAAGCTTAATTCGAGCCTAGGGTCTTGCTAGATAGTGCCAACAAATGGTTATGTTGCGGGATCGGGATGTTGGAGTTGAAGAAATGTTTTGGAGATCGACTCGTAAGGACATCATTGAATGGATAGATGAAAAGGTAGGAGAGTTTGCTCGGAAATACAACAGAAACCCACGAATGAGTGATGAGCGAAGGCTACATACATTTATCTACACTGAATTGCATGTGATTTTCTTTAGGTATTTCCCTTATATTTTGGATGAGTGGTTGGAAATGCTAGTCGAGAATACTAGGAGACATCAACCAATAGCACCAAGACTTTGGACTTTGGAGTTGGTAAGACAGTTAGAATTCGTAAGTAACAAAAATTCAGGTGCAGTTGATTTTTGGTTAGATAGCATATTGAATGGTTATATTACAAAATTTGTTGTAGATTGTATACAAGTGCATAATCACCATGGAATCTGACTGTTGGAGGGTACCATGCACATAGGAGAATTAGGGAATTTCTATGAGATAGTTTGGAGGTAGGAAGGATGAGGAAATATAGGAGTGAGAAGGAATGAGGATCCTGAGAGGTGAATAATACATACCAGAGGAAAATGATGAATTTATAGTATTGTGAAGTGGAGGAAGGTACAAGAGGAAAAATATCGGTCTTGAGAAGGGAGAGACGTCCAGTGATCCTGAATAGGGAAGAACTTGCGTATAAATTAAGATCACCAAGGTAACAAGCACCGAAGAAGGGAAGGAAGAGTCTCATTCCAACCCCATAATAGAAGAACCAGTAAGTTCTACACAGGATAGATCCATCGTTGAATCCACAACCTCATGTGCATTTCCAATATATGGAGTAATAGTTGAGGATTTGTCGAAGGAAATTATAGTAAGTAGGGGAAATCATAGTAAATTTTTTTATTAGAGTGGGAGTAGTACCAATAGTATATCGAACCAGATTAGTAGAACCAATTCACTGAATCAGAATCCACCCATATCACCAAGGGGACATACCACACAAAATAACATGGAAGGACTAGACCACACATTAAGATTACCTTATTTCCACGAAGTTGGATCAGAAGCTCCGCAACAACACCTGTTTGTATGTGAGACAATTTAGGCAGAAAAGAGTGTACAAGATGAGGCTATGAAGATTGTGTAGTTTGAAAGAACGTTCAGGAATCACGCACTAGTATCGTACATGAAGTTGTAGAGTACCACACCACTAGGGAAAGAAAGGAATTTGGAAAAGATCAAAGATGCACTATTAAAATAATTTAAGAATCCAAAATCAGAGTCATACTACATCACAAAGTTGAAGGAGATTAAATAGGTACAAAATGAGTCTGTATGGGATTTCGATCAAAGGTTCAAGGCTGTGATGGGAAGATTGACATCTCAGATCCCAGATGAATAACAAAAGGAATGGTTCATTGTAGGATTATTACCTCACATTAGGAGTCCACTAATACAATAGAAATTTATGTCATAGTCTAAAGCCTTGGAAATAGCTATGAAGATGGAGTCATCTTCGGTAGGGGATGGTGGAGGAATGGCATAGGTTTGGACACATTTAGCCACATTAACAATTTAGCTAGCAAAACTTTCTAAAGGTAATTTAGACTGTTTGTCCTGAGGTTGTCTGTATTTTATCTATCATTTTTTCTACGGGTCAGGGCTTCCCTTTAATTGCTTCTGATGTGAGGGATTCCCAGGACCAAATTGTCGCGTCTTTTGTTTAATTTTTTGCTCGATTTTGATGGCATATCGATAGGTCGTTCCCAAGGATGAGATGTCCAAAAACTCCATTTCATCCTGGATGTATCTATGCATACCACCACGATACTTGAACACCATATGTCGCTTAAAATATTTGATACCCAACTTGGTGCGCAAGGTATGGAAGATATTTGTGAACTCTGGAACTACTTGGTAACTTTCCTACTGTAGTGTGGTCCATTTTGTATACAGGTCATCCTAACTTCCAACAGGGTAGTATTGTTCATTGATAGAATCCCTGAAGGACTCCCAATTGACCACGACTATAAATAATGAGGGTTCATTTATTTCCCTTTTCTCACAAACATTCTCCCACCAATATTTGACATGGGGGACGACTTTGAGGAGTGCAAACAAAATCTTTTCTCTATTTGAAAAGTTATGGATAGAAAAATACCCTTCTAGCATATATAACCATTTGTCTTCATCATATTCATCTATCTGACCTTCAAATATGGGAATATAAAATTTGATTTGTACCTTGAAGGGGGCGGCACCTCTGTTCGAGGAATATGAATCGTCTATTGGTAGTCGCTGAGGATTTGCACAAAACTATCGATCATTTCATTCCTCTGTTGCATGAGGGCTTCCTTGAGAAACATTTTGAAAGAATCTCATGTCTCGTCATCTTTATTTTCTCTCGCCATGAGAGGTCTCTTGGGCATGCGAGAGATTTTTTCCTCAAGAGAAAAAAGTTTGATACCCAATGCTTTGTACCCTAACCTCGTCGAGGACATGCATTAAGAACGACAAGGAGTAGACCGCTACGATACCATTGATTCGGATTTTATGAGCAGAATGGAAATAAATATAGGTTATTATTATTCTTAACATAGAGACACAAGAATAACATAGATACAATAACAAATATATAGTAAAACTGGTTTATATTCGATAAGAAAATGTGTTGAAACTGTAAAATGCAGCGGAAAACAAGCTTGTTAGAATGGTGGTGGCTTATCTTTGAGAAGAGATGTGATAGCTGCCCTCATTCATAATAAGATGGTTACAATGAGGCTCTACAAGAATGTTTTACAATAAATAGGAATTTCAAAATCCTAGACATCCAAAAACCTAACCCTAGGAGATGAAGCACCAAAAGTCATGTGGGCCTGTTCAGGTAAGCTAGTACATCAACTTCCTGGGGTCATAACTTTTGCATACGATATTTGTTTTAGGCTCACGTTATCTCGTTGGAAAGATCTATACAAGTACTACACATGTTGTTGTTAGGATCTGACTCCACCCACAGTCTAATTGTGGCGAGCCCTAAAAATGTTGTTTAGGGCTTCAAAACGGCCTTGGAAGTCAGGGACCCGAAAACTAGAAAAAAACTACCACAATGGAAAACTGCCAAAATGAGCTAGTTGGAATAGGTGGGAGGCCACCAACATCCATCTGGATCAATATTGCTGCCAAATTCGGGCAACAACCCAATCTTATCAAACTTCTTTTTTCTTTAAATTTTAGAAAAACATGTTCCCCCACGTTAAAATCTCTAAAAACTTTGTTTTTGTATGCATAACTCTTATATATGTCTTAGGAAAACTTTAAATTCTTCTCGATCCTTTCCATATTCTCTTCCACTTCCTTTAACATATATATCCTAATGATGTCTTTGTCAGCTGGGTTGTCCCAACTCACTTGTGTGTTACACTTTCTCCCATGCAAAGCTTCAAAATGACTCATTTTTAATGAGGCCTAATACCCTTTATTATAGGAAAACTCTACTAAGTGGATGTAGTCTTTCCATTTTGATGGTTGATCCATCACATACATTTTGATCATATCCTCAATTATTCTATTGTTCCTCTCAGTTTTCCCATTGGAATCTAGGTCATATGTCATACTAAGATTCAGATTTGTCCCAAATCCTTTGAAAAGAACTTTCCAGAATCTGGATGTAAACTTGGAATATTTGTATGAAATTATTGCCTTCGGCATCCTGTGTAACTTGGAAAATTCTTGCATGTATATCTCTGCAATGTTTTTTTCCTTATTTGTTGTATTTATTGGAATTAAATGTGCTTCTTTAGTCAATTTTTCCACCACCACAATGATGGAGTCATGTTGCTTCRTTTTTATGGTAAACTTTGTAATAAAATTTAAGGTAAMCACTTCCCACTTCCATTCKAGAATGGGCAATGGTTGTAGCAATCCCACTGGGTCTCTRTATTCRTTTTTCACATTTTGGCACTCTAGACACCAAGCTATGTAGTTAKCCATTTCTTTCTTCATTCCCGACCAAAAACATTGGCTCYGTACAACTGTAATGTATTTTTGATATCYTGGGTTCCTARCATATGGAACATTGTGYATTTCTYTCAAAACTATATTTTTTAGATCCATGRAATTTTKTACATACACCTTACCTCTGTAAAAGAGGATTCCATCTTCTTTTAATTCATAATTTCTAAATTTTTGTTGTAAATTTTCTTGTTGTAAWTTTTCTTTTATTTGCAAWTAAATCTAATCTGAATTTGTTTCTTCRAGAATTTTATCCTTTAAATMTRTCCTATACATGTTGATGTCTRAAATATGCACTTCATGTKCTCTTCTAYTGACTGCATCARCCACCTAATTTYCGTTACCCTTTATTTGTTTGATTTYGAAGTCATACTCACKAAGAAACTCYAGCCATCTAGTAAGCCTGACATTTAGTGTTGGTTGTCCAAATATTTTTTTCATACCACAGTGTTTTGTTCATAGTTCAAACCTCTTTCCCATGAGGTAATGCCTCCACATTTTAAATGCATGTACAATTGTTTCTAATTCCATATCATGGGTAGCATAATTTCTCTCATGCTCTTTTGAGTTTCGAGACTCAAAACACACCACATGATAATTTTGGTTGAGGACTCCACCAAGACCTTCCTTGCATGCATCTGTGTGCACCACAAATTATTCCTCTAAATCTACAATATTTAATATGGGTCCACTTGTCAAAAAACATTTCAACTGCTAGAAAATCTCCTCAGATTTTGGAGTCCTCTCAAATTTCACTCCTTTATTTTGCAATGAAGTGATTGGGCTTGCAATATTTGAAAACCCCTTTATGAATCTTTGGTAATAACCTAAAATAGCCATAAATGATCTTACCTATGTCACATTTCTTAGTGTTGACCATCCTATAATGGCCTCTATCTTCTCAGGATCAACTGATATCCCATCTGCTGAAATAATATGTCCCAAGTAATGGATATTATTTTGATAAAAGATGCACTTACTTAGATTATCATACAATTTATTCTCCCTTAAAACCTTTAGCATAATTACAAACTTGTCGAGGTACTCCTTGAACACTCCATTCATTAGACACATAAAAATAATTAGGGAATTTGATAGTCCAGATGGAACTACCATGAATTCATAATTCCCATACCTTGTTCTGAATGTTGTTTCACTGATATATTATTTTTTTATCCTTACTTGATGATATCCTGAACTCAATTCAATCATGGAAAATGTTATTTCACCTTTCAACTGATCAAATAAATCATCCATCCTTGGAAGAGAATATTTATTCTTGATGGTGACCTTATTTAGTTTTTGGAAATCAATACATAGCCTTAAGGTTCCATCCTTATTTTTCACAAAAAGAACTTGGGATCCCCAAGGTGACACACATGGGAATATATACCCCTTCTTCAAAAGTTCCTCTAGTTGCATTTGTAACTCCTTTGGTTCTAGTGTGCCCATTCTGCAAGGTGTCTTGGACACTGGGGAAACACCCAACACCAAGTCAATAGAGAAATCGATGTCTCTATTTGGTGGAAATCATGGAATCTCCTTTAAAACATCTTCAAAATATTTTAAGATGGAATGGTATTCAATACTCTCCACTTTATCACTAGCTTCCTCTTCCACATGGGCTGTAAAAATTTGACATCCTTTCCTAGAACTCTTTTTTCAGATGCATGGCTAAAATTTCTCTAACAAATATAGCTCTTATAATTCCTTGAATCTTGCCTTGCTACCCTTCCTCATCAAGACAAGTTATTGTCTTGTTGTAAAAATATAGGACAACATGGTGTTTTTCCAACCAAACCATGCCAACTAGACAATCATATGAACCCAAAGGTATAATATTCACATCTACCTTTGTGTTGAGTCCATTCATTTCTATCGAACAATGTTTAACCATCTCATTGATCTTTCTCTTATTTCCCATGGATAGATGAAAACAACCATTATTTCTTATGCTTACTCCTTCGCAAGTGAAATATTTCAATAATGTTTGAGTTTATGTAACTATGGATATCTCCAGAATCAATTAAATTTTCTATGGGATGGTTATCAATCTTACCTTCTAGTTCAATCATTGGGGATTGATAATTTTCTTGCTTGTTTTTCAAGGCTACATAAATAATTAGCAGCCTTCCTCCCATATATTCCACTGTTTCAGCTTCCTGAATGTTGTGTACAGTTCTCATTCTTTCTCCTTTGTGAGGGTATTACTTATAAAAGTGATTCCCCTTACATACCCAACATTATATAGGTTGTGTCAATGGCCTTTTCCCAAAAGAATATACTGACTTGTGCTCATTTTGGGCTGACTGGACTTGTTGATTTGCTTGAGATTTATTCTTGAAAAAGGGTTTATTAACACTTTTTTCCTTTTCTCCCTCTTTCCTTTCATATTTTCATTCCAAATCTTTTGAAAGATATGTCTCCCTCTCCTTTGCTCATATAGATGGCTTGCTCTCTTTATGGCCTCCTCCAAATTCTTAGGGTTATAATAGTGTATCTTGTCACTATAGAAGGAGGCTAAACCACTAAGAAACCTTTGGATTTTTACCTTCTCATCCTTTATGAAGTCAACATACTTCAACAATTCAAAGAACCTCTTCTCATAATCATCCATTGTCATGCTTCCCAGTCTGAGTTTAAAAAAATATTTCATCTTCCTCTCATAGTAATTCTTAGACAAGTATCTCTCTTGGAAATTTCCTTTGAGATACCTCCATGAGGCCCTCTTCTAATCAATGTTCTTGTCTTTCTTAAGTTGATCCCACCACATAGCTTCCTTTCCTTGCAAGTAGTAGGTTGCAATTCTTGTTTCTACCCTGGAGGGGTAATTATGAAGTTGGAAGTATTTCTTCATTTCCAACAACCAAGCCTCATCATCTTATCCCTTACTATCATAACCATTGAAAGTTGGTGGCTTGACCTTCCTAAGTTCACCTTGAAATATGTCTCCCTCATGCCTTCTCATTTGTCTCCTAATAGGGGACACACTTGGGATGCTCCCTGGCCCTAAACTAGCATGAGCTCTCCTAGTGGATTTCTATAGAGAATGATGGTTTCTTCTTCTACTCCTTTATTTCCAATCATCCTGTTATGGGTGGGAAATCCCCCTACAGACTAGCATTAAGGGTTCTATCATGTATGCATAAATGACCTAAAGCTTCCTACTTCTTACCATCATCCCAAACCTAAACCCCACTATTCATATGAAAATACACAGTTAAAAAGATCAAGTTTATGTACTTTAGTTTCCATGTTTGATGTCGATCATTTCCACCCTTGGTTGCTCTTTGATTACAGTTCTCCTCCCAATGCTGACCTGCATTCACAAAAGACAAACAAAGAACTCCACATGCATTTGATCTATAAACTAATGGGTTATAGATTTAATCAATCATATAATCAATATTAAACAATGAAAACCTCATATGGTGGGACGGGAAAAGTGCTTCTTTTACAATATCACAAGAATACCTTACAATGATGAGATCGGCCATTGCTCCTCAAATCTGGTCCTGGGCTCCTCTTCAACTGTGCTCCAACTAATTCAGTATATGATTTTCTTCACAAAATAGTTGCAAAAGGTTGGGGCAAGGGAATGCGAAATCGGGTATAGTTTCTTTGCTATGATTTTCCTCCTTTCAAATGAGACCCCTACCCTTTATTTTATAAGATAGAGAGGGCTAGGTATTTGGTCGATTGATCGGCTATTAATGGCCGAAAGGTTTAGTTAACTTACCCAAAACTGTGTGTTCCATCAACAACTTTCCATTTTTCGTGCTTTTGTAGGTACAAGCGGGTTGTATTGGGTCAGCTAGTGTGTACACACGGGCTATAGTGGGTCAGCTAGAGTGTATCTGTGGGTTGTAGTGGAGCAGGGCACGTGGGCCTTTAAAAAAGGTGTTTTTAAGAGGAGTTTTTCAGTAGTGGCTTGGAAAAGAAGGAATATGAGATGGCCTGATGCCAGGTAAGCATGTCTGGTGCAACTTAGGGTTATAACATATGCCCCCTAATGTGTGAGGTTAGAAGAGAATCTGATGGCTGAAATACATTATCAATATTCACCAACGTACCAAACCAGTGAGCCCAGGGACCAGAATTCGGGAGGTGCCATCTGCAAAATAACAATTTTCACACCGAGGCGGGCATACCCATGCTCGGGATGAAATAAAATCATGGTTTCCAATCAAATAAACTGTAGATCCATGTCATATAACTATATAAAGTTTATCCATGAGCAATACACAATGGATCTACATCTCGAAATCAAAAATATATACATGTATAGTATCCATCTTCTAGAAGTTGATGAGGCCTAATCGCTGGAGATGAGGTCTTCAAAGCTCGAGCAACAACTTCAAAATCTTCAAAACTCGGGTAGGAGTGTAATATGAGTGTACGATTTCACTACCCAGAGGTCTTCGATGACTCATCGAGTATGGACTAGAGGATCTTGATGATCAGACTGAAGTCTTCATTGATTTTGAACAAAGACTTGATTGGACCTTCGGGATGGTCGGGCATGAGGACAAGAGACAAACTGTAGAGAGGCTAACTCAGGCTTGGTAAAAACTTCCTTTGGACAATAGCACGACAAATTATGAGACTTAGGTAGCATGGCATTGACATAAGTTCACGATGCAGGAGGCAACGCAAACTCTCCATATGTTTGGAAGAATAACCAAATGGAGGAGGACACAGCTCTATGTAGCGAGAACAACTTCCTAAGGTCATATTAAATCCTAGATCTTGACGAACAAACATAAGGATGTGATTTGTCCAAGGGCGATTCATTGTGTTGCCAATAAAACAAAAATACTTTTCCCTTCCTCTTTTTGGGGATATTTTTTTTTTTATTTTTTTTTGTCCTTTTCAAAAATTGTTTTATAAAAAGAGTAAAATAATTCTACGTTACAAAGGAAGAATGAGTGTCACAAACATACTAGTTCTAGGTTCAAGGAGAACACTGATGTTCAGATCAAGGACACTCGGAAAAATCCTTCCAGGGGTCAAGGTGTCAAGATGCAAAGGCAAAGTGCTACAAGGCTTGTGTTATAAGGCATGCTTCAGATGGTTCAATTGAGAGCAACATGTTGTTGGCATTATGCCAAAGACACAGGAATGTAAATGCGGTTAACATGACACAATGATAACGTCCTTTAATGTAAGTTTAATGAGCCCATAGAAGGTAAGCTTGGCGTTTTTTCATTTTTAGAGAGTATGAAAAAATGTAAACAGAGACTCCATTGGGGTACCTTTTTTGAAGGTAGTCTAGTCGGCTCGAAAAAGGGGTAAATTAGCACCAAAAAGACATCTATTCAAAACCATTTTAATGAGTATGATAAATACAAGATCACTCGGAATTTTTTTCATTTTTAAGGAGTCTGAAAAAAGATTAACTATGGACTCCATCAGGAATGTTCTTCTGGACCATTTTAACGAGTGTGAAGAAACCAGGTCACTCGACGATCTTTTCAATTTTAGGGAGTCTGAAAAGAGATTAACTATGGACTCCATGGGGGTATCTTTTTCAGAGATTTAGTCCCTCACGCCTGAAAAAGGCTTAAAATTATACCTGAGAATACTCTTCTAGAGAACCGAGGCCCCTATAGTATACCTTTGTTCGTACAGTTGACCATCCAGACCGAAAAAGGGGTAAACTACCATCAGGCAGACGTGACTTCAAATTTCATTTTAATGAGCATGAAGGGCCACAAGATCACTTGGAAAAATTTTAATGTTTAGAGGGTCTGAAAAGGGATTAAAAGAAGACTCGTTATGTTTTGGGAGTCCCGAGGGTGAGGTCAAGAGTGATATGCAAATGAGGTTCAAACTCGTAATCAGGAAAAACTAAACGGGACTCTCTAGCCTGTAGTCATGAGTGATGTCATGGACACCAAAATGAAACCAGGATCTACCTAGGGCATCCATGTTAAGGTAGGCTCTACCACTAAATTATGACACTTCTAAAGCAGCAATGATGGTTCTGCGTCGCAACTCGGTGGGATGGATTCTGTGGCATAGTGATAAATACAACGAGATGTAGAAAGTGGAGGTGGGATCCTAATGTAAATGCAACAAGTTTGAAAAATAACTTTTTACTAAAGGACCTTCAAAATGACCCAAATATCCAAAAAGTTTCCTAATACCCAAAATAACATTTATCGTACCAATCCAAAGAAATCTCCTAAACCATACTAAATGATTTTTTAGTTTAGTAAAAATGACAAAAGGTCCAAAAAATGACAAAAAGAGGCCAAAAATTCTATAAGTAGAAGCTCGTAACTCATTATCACCATTGTTAATTGAGAAATTGATTGTGGAGCCAAAAACACCCCTTCATTAAAAAATTTGATTCTGGGAGCTTCAGTGGATGGAATGAGATTCCGATTGGACCAAGTAAGTACATACTACCTTCTCTTGTAATTTAATTCTTTCTTTATGCATTTAATTTTATTTTTTGGAGGGGCGTTGACCTTTAAAAGGTCGGCCCTACGTACACGCGGGTAGGGTAAGAAATGCACTCATGTACAGGCTACTATGAGCACTACATCCCACGTGGACCTTCTATTTAATGTAAAAAACTAAAAAAAAAAGATTTAACCCTCCTGAACTTTGTCTATTTGCAAGATGTATGTTCACTGGAGAGAAAGAGAGCACGAGGATATTGATGTGTTGGTCGAAGAGGAACGTGATGCTCTTTTTGCATTATTGCAATGTGGTTTGTTAAATTTTTTTCATTGTCCTTTCATGTGAGCACAACCTAGGCTAATGAACGCCATGGTTGATTATTGGAATCCTGATGCAGAGGCCTTTATGCTAGAGGGGAAGTTGTTGGCTCCAACTACAGAGGATATATACTTTCTGACTGGCCTCTCAAGGAGAGGGGAACTAGACAATTTTCATACTTTTCCCTCTGGGCCTCACAACATATCGGAGTTGATTGGACTCCATTGTGAAGCTAGTACAGACAGAATGAGCTTGCAAGTGACAATAAGAAATATTTCAAACTTATCACTGAAAGTGATAGTGTTGCTCATTGGGCGGATTACTGGGTCTGTATCTTTGCATCAGGCTTCTCGTGCGCACATGAATTGTGTAATTCAGTGCTTCAATGCACAGATTTTTTACTGGAGTACCACATTATTGGATTGTATGAAGAGGCAACTGACAGAGTGTCGACTGCGGAATTAGAGGAACTTCGGGTTTGGGACCATTCTTTATGCTTTATTCTTCGAGAGAGATCCTAGTTTCAGTCCTAGAGAGGTGATAGGAGGGCACCAGGATTCTCACCTCATGTTATGCATATGGGTGGCGTTGTTGCCATGACAGGGGGGGGGGACTATTGAGGCCTTTGATGAAAAGTTTTTTTCTTGGTGGGCATGATAGATTCTGGCCATATAGGATTACCCCTATGCCGGGATTGACTTCTCTAGAGATCCTAAGATATCAAAGCTTCATTCTAAGAGATGTACCCTAAGAAACTGTCGGTGTAAAGTATGATCATAAACATGGTAAACTCCATTTAACTGAGACACAAACAGCTAGGAATCTAAATAAACTCGGAGGTGAGAGATACCCTATGAAAAAGCATCACAAAGCAACTCTAGAACTGCACTGTATTCGGCGACATTGTTTGTGGTATCACCTAAATAGATACCTTCTGAAGATAGCAGCTGGCCTTGAGGTGTGAAAATCACCCAAGTCGTGGAAGAAAGCCTCTGAGTGTGTCATCTAGCGCCATCCACAAACCCAATGAACACCTTTGATTCACTTGACATCTGTCATAGTGAAAAATATGACATTAAAAACCACACGTCTCCAAAACCAAAAAGACAAAAAACTAAAAACCTCAAATGTATACGAACTATACATGTGTTACAAAAGTTACCCAAGATGACCTACCTATGAGTAATACTTCTTGAGGTAGAGCCCATTTCTAGGTTCTGTCAAATCATTTCCCTCAAAGTTTACCAGACGATAAGCGTCCTTTTTTAGAACCTCTTTTATGATGAAAGGTCTGAACCACATGGGTTTGAATTTTCCTGCCCCTAGGGAGTCGTTATCTTGGTCATAGACTAGGACAAGGTCACCTTCAAAGAAAATATGAGGACAAATGGATCGATCATACTGACACTTGAATTTTTGTTTGTGAGCCTCGTTGACCAAGGCTGCATCACGACATTGCTCATTGAGTTGTTTTAGGTATAATAAACTCTCTTCAAGTAGTGAAGTGTCTGGAAATAACTATGCTGCCAACTTTAGAGACGAGATCTAGCATTCTATAGGTAAGACTGCTTCCAACCCGTAAATGAGTTGAAAAGGTGAGAAAGCGATTGCAGTCTTAACAAATGTTCGGTAAGTCCATAATGCCAAGTATAACATCAAATGCCAATTTGACTTGGCTGAATTGATTGTTCGTTGTAGGATGGTATTAAGGGATTTATTGATAGATTCCACCTGACCATTCACTTGTGGGTAGTAGGGTGACGAATGTTCTTGCCGCAACCCAAGATTTGATGTTAACTTGGTCATCATTTGGTTCTGAAAGTGACTGCCATGGTCTGTGAAAATCTCTCTCGGGATGCCAAACCTTGTTATTATTTGGTTGAAAAAAAAGAGAGTTGTAGTCTCTCCATCATCCTTGAATGTTGGCATAGATTTGACCCACTTTGTGAAGTAGTCTACGGCTACAATGATATAATAGTGCCCCTTTGTTGAAGGGGGGTTGCATGTAGTGTAATCAATCCCCCACTTGGTAAAGGGACCAACGATGATGATGGGAAACATGGGAGCTGGGTGTGCCCTCATCTTCTGAGAGAAGATCTGACATGGGTGGCACTTCTTGACTGATTGATACAATCTTTGATTAATGTTGGCCAAAAGTAACCGGCTCGTAAAATCTTTTGGGTTGTTGCCAACCCAGAAAAATGACTGCCACATGATCCAGTATGGAAATCGTTTAGCATGATCTCCGCTTCTTCATGAGTGAGGCACCGATGAAGGATGCAATCTACACCTTGATGATACAAAGTGTCCTTGAGTATGAGATAGTTCTTGGCCTAATGTCATAGACGACGATGCTCATCATGAGAAGCAGCAGCGGGGCACTTCAAAGTCTGAAGATATACAAGTATATCTCCATACCAGGGGTTCGAAGATGAGATCAAAAACATGTCCCCTTTTATCGGTGACTCTTCAGGCATAACATCACCTGACTCGACCGGAAGCTCTGAGATGAGTTCTACAAAGACCAACGACTTTTTAGATTTTTACGAAACAAAATCTAAGTCAAATTCCTGGAGGACAACTATCCATCTACTGATATTTCCGTCAATTACATGTCGTGTCAACACATATTGAAATGGATTCACAATGACAATGACGGTGGTCTTGCGAAACAAGATATAATGACGAAACCATTGGACAACATGGACTGTTGCCAACACAAGTTTTTCAATATGGGAATAATTGAGTTCTGGTCCAACCAGGCCTCGGCTCAGGTAGTAAATCACATATTCAGAAAGTAAATCGTCTTCCTGAACCAAGACCATATCGATGGTTGACTCTGTTGTGGCCAAATATAATAAGAAATCTTTATTATAATTGGGTGGTCGAAGGAGAGGGGCATTCATGAGGGCGCATTTCAACGCTATGAAAGAATGTTGATAAGCTTCATCCCAATGAAAAGGAACGTCCTTCTTCAGTAAACACATAAATCCCTTTGTGATCTCAGCACAATTTGTGATAAAACGTCGCAAGAAGTTTGCTTTACCCTATAAGCTCTGAAGCTGAAGGATTGTGTGTTGGGGAGGCAACTGAACTATTGCCTCAACCTTGAGAGGATCGACCATGATCCCTGCTGTCAAAACTATGAAACCTAACAGACGGCCCGACGTCACGTGAAAACCTCATTTGTTGGGATTCAAGCGAATCTGGAAGTAGAGACATCACTCAAAGATAAGTCGGAGGTGTGTGGGATGATCAGTTCTCTTACGAGATCATGATGCTAAATCATCTAGGTAGGCCTTGACGATATGTTTGAGATCATGGAAAGAAAAAGACATGGCCCACTGAAAAGTAGCTCCAACATTTTTCAGACCAAAAGGCATCTTATGATACGCAAATGTACCCCATGGACAAATGAAAGTTGTTTTTTGTTGGTCTTCGGGTTTGATTTGTATCTGATTATATCTCAAAAAACCATCCATGAAAGAAAATTCCTCGCAACCTACGCATTCATCGACTATATAGTCAATAAATGGTGTGGGGAAATTATCTTTTGGACAAGCTTTGTTCAAATCATGGAAATCCATACATACATGAATCGTATCCTATTTTTTGTCGACCGGCACGGGATTTGACACCCACTGGGTCAAATGGACGGCGTAGATAAAACCTTCTTTGAGCATTTTCTCTACTTCAACCTTAATAGTTGTTTCTTTCTTAGGATTAACCAGATGAAGCATTTTCCAAACCAGCTTAGTGTCAAGATAAGTCATGATTTCGTGTTCAACAATTTTTGGATCGATGTCGGGCATTTCCTCGTAAGACCAAGAAAACACGTCGCAGAATTCCCTAAATAAATCCATGTATATTCGAATCTCTTCGATGGAATAGTCAGCTCTGATGAAAACATTCTCCACGATGCCAGGGGTTATGGAGATATTAATAGGTATATTTTCAGCAATGGTTTAGTTAACTTACCCAAAACTGTGTGTTCCATCAACAACTTTCCATTTTTCATGCTTTTGTAGGTACACGCAGGCTGTATTGGGCCAGCTAGCATGTACATGCAGGCTCTAGTGGGTCAGCTAGAGTGTATCCATGAGTTGTAGTGGAGCAGGGTGCGTGGGCCTTTACAAAAGGTGATTTTAAGAGGAGTTTTTCAGTAGTGGCTTGGCAAAGAAGGAATATGAGATGGCCTGATGCCGGGTAAGCATGTCTGGTGCAACTTAGGGTTATAACACATCCCCATGCCAATCTCTTATGCTATGGGATTTGGATGTTGTCACTTGTATAGCACTAGCTTCAGGATTTCTACCAAAGTCCTTCTTGGATTGCTTCTGCAACATGTTGAAACTTTGAAGTATCTCTTCCCAAGCCTTCATAATCCTTTCATTATTATCTCTATATCTCTACACTTCTCTATGAAAACTCCTCATAGTTACAGGATCTTGCATATCTCTTCTTCCATTAGACTTTGTCTCATCATTACCCATGCTGACATGCAAACATATGAATTCCTCTTCATGACTCTAGGACCCTTGGGAATATTCCATTGTTGTGTTTATCATATAGAAACCAAATTGCTTCTTTGAATCTCTAGTTTTGTTGAAACTTTGCATGCAAACAATTTCTATTAGGTGAGAATACATACATAGACAATTTGGAAAAATAATTTATAAATATTCTACCTTTTAATGCCACCTGTCATCTTCTTTTGAGTTGACTATAAAATTTGTTGCTTAAATTATTTTCCTGGGTTGATAGATATATTCTTCTCTTCAAAACCTTTCCATCTACTATTTATTTTCTCAATTCTGAGTTCTGAACATAAAGTTATGGTCTTCATAAGTTTTCACCATTTTCCCTTTTATATCCTTGTATGCTACATTTGTTCTCTTTCTCTCCTAGCACATTTCCAAATAACCAGAACTCAAATATGGATTCATGGTTGACTTCTACAATCCATGATATTTCCATAGACTGCTCCTGGGCCCCAAATTGACTCCTAAGCTAGGATTTATGCCTTCTAAAAGAATTTTGATACTAAATTTTACCCTTGATTGTTTTAGTTGTAAGTCCCTCATACAACCTTCATTTGATGAACAAATTATATTGCTAGAAATCTCTCTCTAATATATTTTTGGAGGATTGGTTGTTGTCATTGATGTCAACCCTAGTCATTGGTTTTGGACCTCGAAGTTGATGAATGTATTTGGACATGAATGAAAGTACACATGAAGATACAACACCCATGGATGGACAGTGTATGTCATGTCATTTTTGGTGATAGGTGGCACGCCATGTGGATCCTCATGGTTGAGGAGAAATAATTTTTTGAATATGAACATGTGAATTTACAGGTCCTCCCTGAGGATAATTAAAGAAAATAATTACTAAATAAGAAAGTGACAGGTCAGCCCTAATGTCAAAAGACAGTTTCCAAACAAGTATAAATACACATTGAAGATCCTTCATTTGTATTATCCAAGAAAGTGTGATGGATCTATCATAAGTGGGTCTGCACTTGTGCTAGGAGTATGTGCGGAGTTCAACATGGAGGAAAGTTGAGGTTGCGAAGTCTGAAAGGCACAGAAGTTTCAGAATTGTAGAAACACTAGTTTTTTGAGGGTGTACATGGACTGAAAGAGGACAGGGAACATACATACACAAGATGCAAGAAGACAGGTTGCGTACATATGCATGTTGCAAGAATACATGTCACATATCTGCGGAAAAGTTTGAGGAAGCTCTAAGGAAATCATATCTTGGCATATGGTTTAGGTTTATGTGTAATGGTTACATTTTGTTGATGGTGATATCAATAATATATTGAAGTAAAGGTTCTTTGTTTCTTATATATTCTTGGGTGGAAGGAAGGGGCAAGGATAAAGTGTTTAACCCTCCCTTGAAATTGGAAGTGGTAGCTTCCCTTGAAGGAATTGTTTGGAAGTTTGACCCTCATTTTAACTTGGAAGAGTTATCGTCCCTTGGAAGTCATTACTTCTCTTGAACAATAACTTATGATTACTTCTCATATATGGTGCATGGCTTATTGGTGTATCTCTTCTACTATTCTTCATTGTTCATTGGATATTCTTCATTGCTCATTGGATATAAATTAAATATATAATATGGTAGAAGTATAAGTTGAAAAAGTGTTTGAAATAGTACTTGCTACTAATTCACCACCCTTTTAGTATCAACAATTGGTATCATAGGGGGTTAGCTTCAATACAGTTTAACCACTAGAAGGAAGATCCTGAGAAAAGATGGAAGACCACATTCCAAATGATATTCCACCATTTGATGGAAGCAATCCTGCATATTGGAGTGATAGAATCCAAACATACTTGATAGCTTTAGGAGTGGATGTTTGTCTCTCAGTTTGTTTTGGATATGAAGATTTGAAGAAACCAAAGACTATAGCTCAGAAGGAAGAAAAAAGGAATAACAAATTGGAAATGGATACTATCCTGGATGGATTGACTGATTCAATAAAATCCAAGGTGGTATCATGTGCATTAGAAAAATATATTTGGGATAAGCTACAAGATATTTATGTAGAACAAGGAGCAGAAGAAGTTGAAGCAAATGATAAATTAGATTTTAAGGAAGCCAATAGAGGTGAGTTCTTTCTCTTTACTTGTTAAAAATTAGGACGTATTGAAAATTAATTCCCTAATCTAAAGATTGAAATAAATGAGACTAAGGAGACATAAAATCCAAATGAAGAGGAAGAAAATCATGAAGGAGAATTGTTGTTTCCTTTAGAAAGAGATAGAAAATAACTTGAAGAGGTCAATTTAAGTGTAGTAGAATATAATATACTCCTTGAAAAGGAAAATGAGAACCTAAGAGGAGGAATATCTCAGCTAAAATAAATAGTTAAAGAAGAGATCAACAACCTAAAGAAACAAGTAGAATACTATGAGGAATTAAGAGAAGAAATCGTCTCCTTGAAGATTCAACTCAAAGAAGCAAGAAGAATAGAAGAAGTAAGAAATGTCCAAATGATGAAAAAATAAGAAGATTGTGAGAAACTTGAACAAGAAGTTGTCTCATTAAGGAAGAGATTAAGAAACTCTTAAGTTCCAAAAGACATAACATACCTTGGATGCAAGGCTGAAACTTCATACAAATAAGATGCAAATTCCAACAATAATGGAGAAAAGGAAAGCTTCACACAACCATCAAGGAGAGTTGATGAGAAGTGGAGCAAGTTGCTGGAAAAAAGGAATGATTACAGAAGAAATGGATATCTAAGAAGACCTACTACTTTCAGGAATCAAAGAAGCTTCAATCAATATGAAGGAAACTACAGAAGAATATATCATGATCAAACATGGCATGAACCTAGATGGACTACACCACAAAGTAGATCACTTACTCCTAGGTATGCAAATTTCTTTCTTGGTCATTGTTATACTTGAAGAAATTTTAGACACAAGGAAATTAATTGTAGAATCAATTAAAGTAACAACTATGAAATAAACATGAATGGTGTGAATCATAGATATGGAAATGTTGGTGGGTTTGTCAACAAAATCTATAATCCATTTGACCCATTAATGGATCAAAATATTGTATGCTACAAGTGCAATAATCTTGGTCACAAAGAATGATATTGTAGATATATTAAGGAAGATGATCCTATGAAAAATGTCCCTATACCAACTACAGTATGGAGAAGAAAAGAGATTCCAAACCATGAATATTGTTGTGTATCATTGGTCATCGAAGAATGTAAAGAAGAAGGTGAATGGTACATAGATAGTGGATGTTCTTCACACATGACCAAGGATAAAAATAAATTGATCAACTTGAATAGAAAAGGTGAAAATGTTACATTTGGAGATGACTCATCTGCCAAAATAATTGGAAAAGGTGTAGTAGAGCTTAGAAGAAAATATGTAAAAGGAGAAAATGTCCTATTGGTTGAATATTTGAAGCATAATATTCTAAGTGTCAGTAAAATGTGTGATCAAGGATACACTCTCAAGTTTTACTCTAGAAGATGTAAAATCAGAGAATAAGATTCAAGAAGATTGGTTTCAACCACAACAATAATACCAAGTAACATATACATCCCAGACCCATGAAAAAGATCCAAGGAAGAAAGAGACCAGAAAAATGAAGTATTACTAAGTGCCATATGTTCAGGGGGAGCAGCCCCAAAGAAGAAAGTTACCTTTCGCCATTGAAATCAGGGGGATCAGCCCCACCCTTTGTCATTGATGTCAGAGGGGGAGAGAAAATAGGAGCATGATGACAGGGGAAGCATGAGTGTTTCCATCAATTCCAAAGGGGGAGATTGTTGGAAGATTGGTTGTTGTCATTAATGTAAACCCTAGTCATTGGTTTTGTACCCCACAATTGATGAAGGTATTTGGACATGAAGGAAAGTACACATGTAGATACAACCCCCATGGATAGATAGTATACATCAGGATGTTTTCAGTGATAGGTGGAATGCCACATGGATCCTGATGGTTGAGGAGAAATTATTTTTTGAAGATGAACATGTGAATTTACATGTTGGCCCTGAGGATAATTAAAGAAAAGAATTACAAAATAAGAAAGTGACGGGTCACCCCTAATGTCAAAAGACAGTTTCCAAACAAGTATAAATACACATGCATTGAAGATCCTTCATTTTTATTATCCAAGCAAGTGTTATGGAGATAGAATAAGTGGGTTTGCACTTGTGCTAGGAGTATGTGCAGAGTTCAGCATGGAGAGAGTCTGATGTGGTGAAGTCTGAAAGACCTGGAAGTTTTGGAATTGTAGAAAACCTAGTTTTCTGAGGGTGTATGTGAGATGAAATAGGACAGGGTGCGTACATACGCAATATGCAAGAAGACAAGTCACGTACATACGCATGTTACAATAATTCAGGTCGCATACTTGTGGAAACGTTTGAGGAAGTTGTAAGGAAATCATATCTTGGTATCTGGTTATATTTTGTTGATCATGATATCAATAATATCTTGAAGTAAAGGTTCTTTGTTTCTTATATATTCTTGGGTGGAATGAAGGGGAAAGTATAAAGGGTTTAACCCTCCCTTGAAATTGGAAGTGGTAGCTTCCCTTGAAGGCATTGTTTGGAGGTTTGACCCTCCTTTGAGCTTGGAAGAGTTATCTTCCCTTGGAATTCATTACTTCCCTTGAAAAATAACTTATGATTACTTCTCATATATGGTGCATGGTGTATTGGTGTATCTCTTCTACTGTTCTTCATTGTTCATTGGATATTCTTCATTGCACAGTGGATATAAACTGAATATATAATATGATTGAATTATAAGTTGAAAAGGTGTTTGAAATTGTACTTGCTAATGATTCACCCCCCTCTCAGTATCAACAAATCTATCATTTTATAAGTAGAAACATTGTGTCCCCGAAGGACACATAGTATAATACAAAAATTATTTTCTAAAAATGTTTTTTAGGCCCTCAAAAATTCCCCGCAAGATGAAGACCTTCAAAAACTTTAAATTTTATGGAAAAATTCACTAAATTGTTGTTGTAACATTCCTTAGATCCAAACCGTTGAAATCCAAATCAAGATTAATCCCAATAATTGATCTTCTTGGAATTTCCAAGATATTTCTATATCTCTACGGGCTTGTCAGATTTCTTTCTCAAACTCTTCCCATAGGAGAGCTTCAATTTCTGGCTACATGAATCCCCAAAATTACAGTCCAAACACTTTTAGACTCCTTCTAAAAATCACAATCCAAACACTATCAGACTCCCTCCATACTTGTAGTATGAAACATTGTTAGAATCCCTATAGGAACCCTTTCTTGAAACCTCCTTAGCACTTCTATGAAAGAACATTGTCGAGATTTGATGACTATCATTACCCTATGCCCACTCACTGATCAATGGTCCATATTATTCCTCAGAGTACCTTCCATCGGAGTCTAGTCACTTTGGATCCAATAACCAAGATTACCCTCTGACTGAATTGAGGACTCTGGTTTTCTCTCGTTATTTCTCCCATCGAAGTGCATCAACTGACTCTGATCAACACCCCTTCAATGAATGACAATATATCTCATCCCATGGTCTAATGAATAGGATTTAAAACAAAGATCCAAAGGGTTTCCTTTCCACAATGGGCCCATTCTCATACCATTGAACAATCAATCTATCACCATGTATCATCATCGAGTATGTCGATTTTGATGTTGGTGTAATACGTCATGTTGACGTTAACTTTCTCTCTCTTAGCCTCACTTAAGAGGAACCCACGACGATCTACAACTGATATTACTTCTTCTCTATTCACCGATATACAATCCATATTGATTCTTGGAGTATTCCTGATCGGAGTTCCTTCACTTTGGTCATCCAAGGCTACTCCAACCCTTGAACTCTGAAGGTTCTCATTCTTGTGACTTAATCTCAACCACTAATTCTTCAAGTCAAATTAATCTGGTTCGTCGATTTCTAAACTTCATGACCATCATGAAATACATAGGAATTTGACTTCCATAGATGAATTTGACTTTGCAACCTATATATCAACACCATAATTACCTTCTTCGACTTCTCTAAAGCACTAAAACTCAAAAATCTTCTCATAATTTGGGGATTTCACTTATGTTCATCATCTTCCCCCAAATTCGTCACAAGATGAAATATGCAACCATGATTCTGCTCAATTCATGTTGGATCCTGGCCCATACAAGATCAATGTTGAACATTGAGCTCTAATACCATTCTGTAACATTCCCCAACTTAACCAAGGAACATACTATGTGGAAAAACACATAAAAATGAAATTTCTTCTTGTTAACTACTTTACTATAGCTTACCAGCTACAGCTATTTCACATTTTAAAATAGATTTTTGATACCCATAATTATATGCAACTACAAACCTCTAAACAAGCATATATGAAAATGATAAACATCTATAACAACATATAAAAACCATTCTAATTCATAGAGTAAATTCACAACCACAAACTCATGAATAACTCAACAAAATAGATAAACAATTATCTTTTATAAAACTATTGTGCAACTAGATCCTTGGGAAGGATGTTCCACTCAACTATAGACCTATTATTCTAAATATCAATAGTGAGTCACCCCTGAGATGTGGATAGGAATACACAAAAGAAGGGTACCTCTCAGAGTCCCCTCACAACTCAATATCACACAACCCACTGGTTCTCTTCTATAGTTATCTTGAATTCCCTCCATCTCTCTTCCTCTTAACCTGCTAAAACCAAGGAATGTACCCCATCATTTATCTCAGTCCATAGGGTGTCCCATTTTTTAATCAAGGTCTCTCCAACATAAGTATCTATTAATCTCTCATCTTGGAACTCAAAGGAACTCGTTTCCAGGAAAAACAACATCAAAAACAACAACAACCACTTGTTGATAAAATGCAAGTCACCTAGGAATTCACTCTCCGGGCATGCCAACCTTCCTCTTCAATTTACATCTCCCAAAACACTCCAAAACACTTTGTTGATGGGTCCAAGATCTCTTTAACTCAACATTAGAAACCAAACCCTCCTTAGAGGCCCAATTAGACTCTGCAACATTTGATGGGTGGAATGGTTCTCCAGAACTTTCGATCTACATGATTTATCAATGGTCTTTACTTAGTGATTGACATGATATCTTTCATTGAAAGTTCCTCCTTTAGATTAAATGTTCTCTTTTGTCCTTTCTTTTATTAGATGAGTTTGATAAAGTAAGGTGTGATGGTGTAAACCAACTGATAGAATGGATTCTTAACTATTGAATAAGGTTGAGCATGGGATAACCCTCATGCTCTAGCATGCAAACAATGATATTCACACTTATTACAAGTCTAGTAATAATACATTAACTTGTTGGTATTTCAACAGTGACTGAGATATAATTATTGAAATAAAATACGCATGCAATAAAATGAGTGCAAGAAAAATAGTTTCCTTATCTCTACCATCAATCACACATTAACACAACGATTAGATTTTCATCATTAAGAACAAAAGAACTGTCAAAATATTGAAACATATAGATTATCAATAGATTCAGAAAATCTTACGTGTTACAACATCAACTACTGAAATAAAAGTTGGAAGTAGTTCCTCCTCAATCCAATCACATATCGCCTTTGATGAAAAACAAAATCTTGTCTCCGGTTCTAAACATAACTTCTTAATTAAGGTTGCTCATAAATAATTCTTTACAATTCTCAAAAACGAGGTCTTTTCCCCCAAAAACATTGACCCTTTATAAAAGGTCAATCCCCCTATTTATAAAAACTCGCTAACTAAAAATAGCTTCTACAAGTTTGTGTTAAGTAAAACAAAACATTGCCATATGGCGCTTGATCTCTTTGTTCTCTGGAAATCATCTCATGGTACTACTAGAGTGGATGACTCTTCTCATATTCTGACCACTTAATGAAGAGATCCTCGCATGTGTTAGCATACGGGAATCTATGTTGGTCCAACGGGGATGAAAGTGTTTCCTTCACTTCTATTGCCCATTCTCTATATTTGGTGACTTTGGCACTTAAGCACTACAGAACTACACGAGCCTTGACCAGGTGTTCCATAAACTTTTGTATTTGACCCAATGTAATTCTTTCCACCTGTGAAATATCCACTTCCCATGTTGATTCATGTTATGCATGTCGTTTGACTATGTCATGCAAGTCGACAAAGTATTTGGGTGAGCCTAACTCTAGTAGGCTAATGCCTTTCATATTCTGATTGATCTTTTCCCATCTTCTTTCATACTCATCCCACATCTTATGTATTTCTTGCTAAGGTTCATGGGCCATACTTACCTAGTATTTGGCTACTTTCCTGATCCGATAAATGTTGCTATCAATCAACACTCGAATTCCATGCTCCTCCACGTCTCGTCCCTTCTGCACTACGTTGATGTAGTCAATTCATTCTACAGCTTGGTGTGAATTTTTTTACCATCTCTCTACATCCTTACAGGTTGCTAATGCCATAAGGGTATCTTCTTTATAATCAACCACACATGTAGTGAAGAGATGTCTTCTCTCGTGAACTTTCAATATGCATCTTGGAACTCACTCTTTAGAAAAATTGTGGCATGCGTTGAGTCTTGGTAATATTTCTCCAAGTGGCATAGATGGTATAGCTCCTTTAGTGCGTCAACCAGTTCCTTTTCATCTCGCTTTTCTCAATCCAATGTGGCATCAATGATAGCCATCCCTACGACGATGAGCTAAGATGTCTTCACGTGTTCTGTGTTGAGAAACTTCTCCTCTGTGGTGATGAGAATTGAGCTATCCAACGTGAGTTTTCTTTTCTTAGTGGTCCTCCTCATGATAGATTTCCTCTTCCTATCGTAAGGGACCACCCGTATATCAACAAACTCATCAATGGGCTCAGGGATTTGTTGTTCTCCCCAGGTCAAAGTGTTTCCCAAGCTTCCTGCTATACATATTTTCTCTAGGACCGGTTTGTGTACTTCTTCCATATGTTAAAATGGCTCTACCTCCATCTAGTTTTCATCAACTGGTGAGGTATCGATCAAAATTCAAGAGTTGGTGACAGGCCCAATACTTACTTGGTGATCAACTATTGAGGTGTCGATCTCTAACTGATGCAATTCCTCTTTTTGTCCATTTGAAACTAGCTCACCCCTGTAGTTGTCTTTCGGGCTCCCCGATAGGTCGATAGGTTCAGTGTCTAATATATTCTCAGCCTCATGGTCACCTTGTAGAGGTTTTGGAATGGATGCATCGAGACTTGGAGCAGGTATCCCCCTCAGTTCTTTCTCCTTTGTAATTGATATCATAGTTATAAGTGAGACCTCTAAACTCTCTTCATCATCATAGATGGTTATTAGATCAAACAAGGTATTAGGCACACATGTTTCACCTGGTGTTCTTGGAAACTCATACTGGGTTGGAATGGTCATCGACAATCTAGCCTGTGGTGATGGAACTCTAGGATTTTATAGACTGGTGTTTTCCTCCAGTTGTGTTGACTCTGAGCCATTTAGCTCCTCTTTGATTATGATTGGGTCATCTGGGGGGATCCTCATCATTTCTACTAGTTGAGGATCATTCTTTAGTTGTTGGATGACTCTTTGGTCTCCTTCTAGCAACAACATCCCCCTCATTTGTGCCTATGTGGCTTCTGCTGCTCTGTTTTCTTCTCTAACCCTGAGAGTTTATTGATTCATTTGTTCTATCGTTTCTACTTGCTCATCCATACTCATAGCTTTGAACTAGTCATGGTCAGGTCAGATATTCTCTGTAGTACCTCCTCCCAGTCCTGAGCACATTCTGTAAAACTCTCGTCCTCAAACTTATCATGTGCGTATGGCTAGCAGGAAGAGACTTGTGACGCATGTTGGAGAACTAGGCCTTTAGGGTCATGCTTATGAAACCGACATGTTGGGAACAGTTATTCTAACTGACTCAAGCCCTCTTTTTTATCTTGATCATTGTCCTTCACTATGCAACCCTACCTGGAAACCATAGGGTATGAACGCTCGTTATAGACCTTGTCATTGTTCTTAACCAAAGTGGCATTATAGCCCTGCAGGATTGTCTTGTAACATATTTCTCCTATGACGAGTTGGTTTGGGACGTGATTGGAGAGAAAATGTGGTGTGTCGGTGGCCCCAAACACCCTGATATAGGTTGTGGTTTCATCTAGGTACCAGTGGCCTACTTTCAAAATAATTTTCTTGGTCACTAGAGACAGTCTCGGACATTCGTTTTTGAAAATAATGAAATACACCTGAGCTATGAATTCATCGCAAATGAGAGAATACGATTTCTTGTACATGTTTTCCCACAGGATGATGAAGTAGACATGTATAGGTAGCTCTACGATGTGCCATCTCAGGTTCATTATAGTGAAGACATTCCTTGTGCATATCACGTCTAGAAAATAAGAAGCCATGTGAAAAGCGGGCGCCTCTCCCTCCTTCGGTGTATGATCCTGTAATATACTGGTGCTCAATTGCTTGGAGATGATTTCTCCCTAGTTGAAACTAATCCTTGAAATATCCACAGTGTAAGACAAGAGAATCCATGCCTCCGAGAACTTAACGCAATATTTTTCCTCGTATAATCAGAAAATTATATCCATTAAATATATATATGGCTCCCTTTGATTCATTTTCCCGTACCAACCACTGCTACAGTTTGTCAATTTCTTGTCCTCCTTCCACCAGGAGGAAATCAATCAGCCGGTGTCATGGAATTCATAGAAATTCACCATGAATTTTGTGTTCAACCACTCTTCCGGGTCCCTAATCTTGTAGTATTTATGGACCTCTGTTGGGAGAAAAACTACGAAACATTTGTCATTCTCATCATTGATTATTCACTTATGCACATCTGTATGATCGATTATCCAACTCAAAGTCTTAATGCAGGGCAAGAATCAATTTTGGAAAGCTACCATATGCAAGCCTGATCGTCGAATATTCGAAAAAAAATGGTCGTCGAACACCCTTACATCAAAGTCGTTGTGTGGGACAAACTCTAGGTAATCTTCCTGATTAATTCTGCTGAACAAATATCCCCATTTTGGGAGCATCATCTTTGATCTAGTGGCTTCTTTTGTATCACCAAAAGAAGGGGGTTGAGTAAATTCCTTCTTAGTCGATGTTTTGATGACTGGTTTTTCTCTGGTAGAAAATTACAAGTGCCTCATAGTGTCGGGAGAAGATCCTTCACCAATCTTTGCTTCCTTCAGTTTTGGTGCCCTCGGCAAGCATCTAGTCGTTCGCTTCCTTGGAGGCATTTTTTATTCCAGAGAGAACAACGTCAGACACTATGTTACAGAAAGAATGTTGATACATAAAAATGCAACCACCAAAATGATAAAATTAACACATACCTCTTCTTCACACAAGCTTAACCTAGTCTTTTGAAATTTTTGAGGATCAAACACAACTCTTGATACGCTCTCTTCACTTCTTCGGCTGCTTGGGAAATGAGAAACTTGTGTGTAGAATGCAAGTGTTCAAAGCTATATTAGTGATTTAAATGGAGATAATACTCATCGTGTCGTATCAGTTATTCAATTTGGGGTGTAGGTGTGTTTCCACAAAATTTGTCACCAAATTTGCATCATGCTCAAGATTAAATGTAGTCGTAAGTTGGTGGTGCAGGTGCGAGCTATAATATGGTTCATCACTGATTTCAAATTCTTGTTGTCCTATCGACGCATGGGGTAGCAACGTATGTGGAGTGAAACATTAATTAGCCTATTAAATGACAGGATTTGATCTTATTATGTGTTGAAAACATCCCATCATCCACTAATTTAATGGGTGGATCGGGAGTCAGCACTTTTATTTGGACAATATTTGTTGATATCTCTTAGAAAAAATTTGATGTTGTTCCATCTTTCTGTACAGTGTTGTTGTGGAAATGTTGACTTGGAAGTGTGACTAGGACACGGGGAAGCCTAAGGTGACTCAAGATAAATCTAGGTTGCATGAAATGCCTACGTGGCAAAGACAAGTGGTGTTTGAGATTGGTGCCTTCATTTAATCGTGTTATTCGGAATCGGGGATTTTCATTAGATAAATGTTTTAAAAATGGGTCCTACCTTGCCGATGCTGAAAAAGTATCAAGTATCGGTGATCGATGATAAGTTTAAACAAGTGTTCCCGAGTTACCCCCCTTGAAACTTTTTGATACCGAAAATACATCGGCGATCGGTGATCAGTGATGTGTCAATGCAAAAATTTTCCGTGATTTTAAATCCTTGAGATTTCACTAACCCCAAACAAATGCATCGGTAATCATTTATAAGAGGTTCATCATGGCCAATGTCAATGGTTATCCCTCTCATATTTCACCAACACCGATGGGAAATCGACCATTTCCTGAAACTTCTTTTAGAATAATCAACGCAAATCTACTCCATTCTTTACCGATGTCGATGATACATTGACGATCGATGATTATTGTTACTATGTGGTCATTTTACTTGCTCAGATTTTTACCGACACCGAACATAAGCGCATGGGTCATAATTTTAGCTCTAGATTCTTAGTTAAAATGCCAAGTTTCACTTAGACGCAAAGGTTTCACTTTGACAAGTTCAAATAAATCCAACTTGATCGATGATGAGATATGAACACGAAATTGGTTGTCCCTTCACAGCGGACTCAATTCAAAAAGAAGAACAAAAGAAAAACAAGTGGTACCCAAAAGAGAAAAAAATTCATAAGATATTTTAGGGTGTGTTGATTGCTCAATTAATGGGGATTCTCTGGGCGAAAGTAGAATCTTTGTTCCTTCCCTCGATATTAGTTCATGCAGAAGTTGGTTGAGAAGCTAACTAGCTTTTCTTTTATTAGAGTATTTCCTATCCATGCATGTACAATTTCCTGGGTTCGTGAATCTAGGTCTGCCTATGGTGTTTATCCCTTATCCCACCTTCATTCCTCTTGACCGTGACCCACGCCCATTTTTTACAAGAGTTGGGTAAGTCATTCACTGGCTCGAGGCCGTTTTAGTTATCATTATTCACTCGCTACGGTGTTGCTCCGCTGCCAGTGAGCATCCATAGCCTCAACGAAGTCACCCCGATGTCATAGACCTTGCTCCGCTACCAACGAACATCCATAGCCCTGACGAATTTATCTGCATACCCTCTTTGACTTTTCACTCATTTAATACAATTGATTTATTTCTGGTAGAAATGCCCTTAGCGAGTTGGAGAGGAGGACGTCTATTATCTGCAAGATAAAATAGTTAATGTGAAATTATTCCTAGCTCTGTTTAAAGGTACATGCGGTCCTTTCCAACTTTCCATCTTTCCCTTTGGGCTTTACCAGACCACCAGGCGGACACTTCATCACTTACCAAGGCCGTTTGTTTTCAAATACAAGATATAGATCTCCTTGAATAAATTTGTAATTGCCCAACGTTTCTTATGTTGCACGTAAGCGTAAGTTAGGACAAGAGTTTTCTACACCATTTTTATTAAGGTTGACCAATTTTTTACAAAACACAACTTTATTACAAGAAAATACCAAGCAAAAGAAAAGATAGAAATAAAAAGGACTCTACAATAAGTCTACCCTAAACCTACACATTTATCCTAATCAGAATGTAACATGAAAAAGACATATATTATTATTTATTATTATTTTTTAACAGAAATATTGTTTTAGGTCTTGTCCTTTCGCTGGGAGGGCGTCAGGTTCACCCCTCAGATTTTGCAACCGATACGTGCCTTCCCCAATTTTCTCGGATACTTGGAAAGGTCCAAGCCATAGATTCTGAAACTTTGAATGTTTTCCCTTAGGTTCATTTTCTCTATCCCATTTTAGGACTAAGTCTCCTCCTTCAAAATTCTTCTCTTTGGCCTTATGCTTATCAAACCATCTTTTAAATATCTGTTGATGAGCGAGGAACTTAGATTTTTATTTCTCCCTTTCTTCTTCAAGCATGAGGAGGGTATCAATTATTTGTTGAATAACTGATGAGGGTTGTCCTCTTGAACCCTGAGCAAGCTGAAGTGACAGAAGATATAACTCATTTGGGAGAATGGCTTCTTGTTCGTATACTAGAAAGTCTGGAGAGTTTCATATAGATTCATTGGGTGTTACTCTATCTTCCCATAATGCATTATGAAGCGAGCTATGCCAATTCCTCTGATTTTCTGTGACTATTTTCTTCAATATCCTCACTAGGTTCTTATTAGTTGATTCTTCCACCCCATTTCCTTGTGGATAGTAATTTGCAGAGTGTCTTATTATGACTCCTTTGTCTAGAGTGAACCCTGTTAACAGAGTAGAATAAAAGTAAGAAGCATTGTAAAAAATGAGAACAGAAGGCATCCCAAACCTTGTGATCAAATGTTGTTCTATGAATTGTATTACAACCTTTTCATTCACGTGAGTCATGGGAATGGACTCTACCCATTTTGTAAAATAGTCCATAGCAGATAGTATGTATTTATATTGTTTTAAAGAACTCAATGTAATATTCCCTATGACATCTAACCCCCATTGCTCGAATGGTATGGATATGGTCACTAGTTGGAGTGGGACAATTGCTCTCTTTTCCCTACCAATGCTCATTTGACAAGATTTACAGTTCCTATCGTACGTATGAGCATCCCTAAATAGACTAGGCCAGTAATAACCATCTCTTAATATTTTGTGAGCTATTGTATTTCTTGCAAAGTGTCCACCTGCAGGACCATCATGGAGCTCCCTCAGAACCTTTTTGGCATCTTCACATTCGAGACATCTCAAGAGTAATCCATCATAATTTATGTGGAAAAGTATTGAATTTACAAGTTGATATTGCACAGATTTTACCCTGAGAGCTCTCCTTTACCTAGGGCTTAGGTTTTCTAGACAAACCCCATGATGTAGGAGATAGGTCAATTTTCCATACCAAGACTCTAGACCTGGGGGAATGTATAAAGCTTCACTACACCATAATTCTAATTCATTCTTCCACATGGGGTCTTCACTTATTCGATCTTGGGCTTCTGCAGCCAGTTTACACAATCCTTGTCCCTTTACTAATTTGGCAGGTTTTATATCTAAATCAAATTCTTGGAAAACTGCCATATAATTTCCCCTTCTTTCCCCCATCTCCTGTTGACTGAATAGAGATCAGACTACGGGATGAGGAATGATGACTTTGGTGTGATTTTTTAGGATGTAAGATCTGAAATGTTTTACTACTTAGTACACCACATAAGCATGTTTATTTATAGCAGGGTAATTCAATTTGGCTCCTTGGAGATTAGTGCTCATAAATGATGTCGGTGCCTCATTGTTATCATCATCCTTCTGGGTCAATACTACAACTAAGGATTGGTCGGAGGCAAAAGTATAGAGGAAAAAATATTTACTAATGTCAGGACTTCACAACACCAGAGCTTGAGATATTGCAGTCTTGATATTGTTGAAATCATATTTTCGCTCGTCATCCCACTTAAAATATGCATCCTTGCAGATCATTTTTTGTAAGGGTTTGAAAGTTTTAGCGAAATCAGGCGTGAAATTTCTCACAAAATTAATTTTCCCAAAGAAGGATTGTATAGCATTTTTTTTATGGGACAAGGGAAATTGAGCTATTTCCTTTATTCATTCAGGATATATATGAATTTTTGCTTGAGATATAATATGACCTAGTAGTTTCCCTTCCTCGAAACCAAAGATAGTTTTCTTAGGGTTTAAATAGATTCCATATTTCCTACACCTTTCAAAAATCTGGGTTAGATATTGGATGTAGTCTTTTATGTTCTTTGAATACACAGTTATGTCGTCCAAATATACTACTACACATTTGTTAATCAATCCATGAAAATCTACCTCCATGGTCCTTTGGAAGGTTTCCCCTGCATTAATTAACCCAAAAGGAATGTGTTTATAAGAAAAAGATCCCCACTTGGTTAAGAAGGTAGTCTTCAATCGGTCCTCCTCTGAAACTAGAACTTTGTTATAACCTGAGAAACAATCTAGAAGGGGGGGAATTTCAGAACTAGACACAGTCTGCAAGAGTTGTTCCATGGGTGGGACTGAGTAGTTATCCTTTTCTGATGCTCTATTAAGGTTTTTGAAATCTATACAC
>JZKD02S1548326.1:608362-619168 GCA_000966675.3 Picea glauca
CCATTTCAATAGAAAACATGTGGGATTTCATATTATAATCACCAATTTGTAGGTGCACATTTTCACAACGACCCCCACATTTCATGGAAATGTCATTAGAAATCATGATTTGAAAGCTATTGAATACATGGATACAATAATGGGTATTTTTAACAAATTGGCGATGAATAAAATTATGGGTGTTGTCGCTGTCGATGAGGATAATGACTTTCTAATGCTTGATATAGCCAATTGACTCAAGGGTTTGGGGAGCTGAGATATCAGTAAGAGCATGCAGTCAAATGAGAGGCTCAACATTAGGTGGATTAGAGGGTGGGATGGTATCATCGACTCGGGGAAGCACTTCAGAAAGGGGGAAATCACCACTATATTTAGAAATGTCCTCATAAATGGCCATAAAAAAAAAATTCCTTACATTTGTGCCTTAAAAATTATTTTTCATCACAGTTTTAGAAAACACCCTTAAGTTGGCGTTCAACCATTGCTTCCCAAGTTAATTTATGGACCTTAAGAGGATGGGAAGGAGGATCTATATTGGTGGGGTGGGAACGTGGAATAAAAGATGGATTTTGTATTTGAGTAGTGACTACCTATTATTCTTCCTTGGCTCAGTGAGTGGCTTCAAGCCAAGGATGGAATTTTGATTTGAGTAGTGACTACCTTCTATGCTTCCTTTGCTTGGTGAGTGGATTCATGGGGAGAGCCATTAGGATGTGAGATCAGATGTCATCCTTGAGGCAACTAATAAAGCATTTAAGGAAGAAGGTGTCTGACATGCATTTAGTTCAGAAATTCAATTGCTCAAAAGCAGTGATATAGTCTTCAACTATACCAGACTACATAAGCTTGGTCAAATGACCCAAATGATGAGTCTTTATGTCAAATAATTCATGGAGGTATGCAACAAATTGGGTCCAAGCAATATAACATTGGTGTGAATTTTTACACCATTTCCACCATTGCCAACATTGTACATCCAAATAGAGGATATTGACACCAACTTTGATTGAGTCATCAATGATGCCATGCAATGAAAAATAATATTCCATTTGAGTGACCCAACTCGTGGGGTTCAATCCATCAAATTTATTCACCTCGACTTTAGGAATATGTGGGTCATGAGCAAGGGGGATAGAATGAAATGCCATGGAATGGGATGAGTCAACGTTGATCTAGATTATTTTTGGAACGAAATGAGAGAGGAGATATAATAAATAAATGTACATAGATATATCAGATATCCAATAATATAACAGATATATATCAGAGATATAACCATAAATACAGAGATACAATAATACACAATTTCTATTAATGAGTGAAATGTACAAAACTGTAGAAATATAAAGTGAAAGACTCGCTAGAATGGTGGTAGCTAATCTCTAAGAAGAGATGTGATGGATACACTCATTCACCAGAAGATAATTTTTACAATGAGGCTCCAAAGGCCTTTTTAACATAAAGAAAATCCAAAACCCTAACCCCAGAAGATGAAAATCCAATAGGTTTGTGGACCTTGATTTGGATAGTTTGGTGTATCAACTTCTCGGGGGCGTAACTTTGGCATACAATATCCACTTAGGGTGCAAGATATATCTTTGGAAAGATATTGAATAAGAGATTCATTTCACAGTCTCAAACATGCCTCTGACGATCATTGAGGTGCCTGACCATGAAAATCCATCATTTAGGCCCTGAAAGTTTAGGACCCAAAAAATTGCTAAAAATAGTAAATTGCCACAAAAACCGTTTTAAGCTAGTTGGAATAGGTGGGTGACCACTGATATCCACCTGGATCAATCCTCTCTCCTTAGGAAAAAATGGTCTCTGTTACATTGAGTTCTCGGGGGAGAGGGGGAAGCGTTTGCTGAATCTGAACCTTGGTGAGTTGTTTTCCTTGTTGGAGAAGTTGTGTTGCTTGGTTTGTGGAAGGTTGTTGAGAACTTGATGTTGGAAGGGTTGGAATTTTTTAACCAATCTGGCTACATGAGATGATTGTGTGCAGAAGAAATCTTTGCTCTTTGCTTCAATATTGTCGACCTACTTCTATTGGATAGAAGGTGTTTGGACTAAAGTTGCAGTGGTTGCAGTATCATTTTGTTCACCTTTTGAACAAATTGTGAAGAGGTTGAATGTTGTAGTATGAGATATTACCTTACGAAACTATTTAGGTGGGACAGTAGTTGAAACTACCTCTGGTATTCTGTAGACATGAACCCCCATAGTAACAATGACACTATGGGATCGAGACTCATAAATAACATGATGCTTCCACATATATGGCTGGCCCAAAATAACATCACGGACATCTAGTGGGGAAACATCACATAATACCTCATCCTTGAAGGGATTTATGTTGTATGACAAGTGACACTGTTGACTGACATGGATATCTCATCCCTGGCAAAGCCACCCAATTTTGTATGGTTGTGGGTGTGGTGTTGTCGACAATACCAACTATTTGACGACCTCTGTTGAGATGAGGTTCTTTTTGTTTTCGTTATCAACAATAAAATGCAGCGGGGTCCCCTTCACCCACATCTGTGAATGAAAAAGTCACTCCCCCTCTTCAGGATCTATTGGTTCTTCTAGTTGAATTATCGCGGTTGCGACAGTAGCAGTGGGGTTTGCGTCGATTATCTATCTTCTCCCATTATTTTCTAAATTAGATTCTGAATCAGGGTTTGGATCCTTTTCTTTGATTTCAGACACCAATGATTGTTTTGAGCAACATTCATTATTGTTGTGACAGGGGCTATTATGGAAATCACACCACTTTCTAGTCTCCTTCTTTGTCTTTCCATTACTCTTCTTATTCTATGGCTTGGATTGGTTTTATGGATGTTGGTTGTTAGGGCCATCTTTACCATAATTTGGTTGTTGCGGATTTGCAGACCCAAACTCATGTTTGTTCTAGTTCCTAAATTTCTGCTCAATTTTGATAGCATATCAGTAGGCAGTTCCCATTGACGAGATGTCCAGAAAATCCATTTTTTTTTTATGTACCGATGCAAAGCCCTGCGGTATTTTAGAACCAGATGTTGCTCAAAGTATTTGATACCCAGCTTGGTGCGCAAGCTATGGAAAGTATTTGTGAACTACGACACTTTTTAGCCCCTCTCTTGCCGCAGTGTGTTCCATCTCATGTACTGGTCATCATAGTTACCAACAGGGTAATATTGTTCATTGACTGCATCCACAAAAAAATCCCAAGTGGGCTCGGCCCCATATACTCCAGAATCTTGTGTGGAGATTTACTCCTAGTAAGTTTCCCACCAATGTTTGGCATGGGGGAGAGCCTTAAGGAGTGTGAAGGTGATCTTTTCCCTGTCGAAAAAATTGTGAACAAAGAAATAGCCTTCTAGCAAATTTAACCATTTTTCTAGGACATCCGCATTTATCTGACCTTCAAATACGTGAATATCAAAATTAACTTGTACCTTGAAAGGAGAGGTGCCTCCAAAGTGGTTGCTTGATGAAAATGCACCTGTTTTTATCAGCAAACATTGAAGGATGTGGGAAAAATTCTCCAACATTTCATCCCTCTGTCGCATGAGAGCTTGTTCAAGAAATAGATTAATAGAATCTTATGCTCTGTCATTTTTCTTTTATTCCACCATGGAGGGTTTCTTTGGCATGCGAGAGAAATTTTCCTCAAGAGACAAGCTCGAGACCCAACTTGCTATACTCAGACCTCGTCGGGACATGTACTGAAAAACAATCAAGAGCAACCTGCACTGATACCACTGATACGAATGATTTTTGGCACGAAATAAGAGGAAAGATATAATAAATAAATGTACATATATATATCATATATCCAATAATATAACATAGATATATCAGAGATATAACCATAAACACGGAGATATAGTAATACACAATTTCTATTAATGAGAGAAATGTACGAAACTATAGAAATACAGAGTGAAAGACTCGCTAAAATGGTGGCATCTTATCTCTGAGAAGAGATGTGACAGCTACGATCATTCGCCAGAAGATGATTGTTACAATGAGGCTCCAAAGGCCATTTTAACATAAATAAAATCCAAAATCCTAACCCCGGAAGATGAAAATCCAATAGGTTTGTGGACCCTATTTTGCATAGTTTGGTGTATCAACTTCCCGGGGGCATAACTTTAGCATACGATCTTTGTTTGGGGTGCACGATAGCTCGTTGGAAAGGTATCGATGAGGAGCTTCATTTCATAGGCTTAATGATGCATTTAATGATCGTTGAGGTGCCCAATCAAAAAAAATCATCGTTTAGGCCCTCAAAATGGCCCCAGAAGTTTAGGACCCGAAAAACTGCTAAAACTAGTAAATTGACGCAAAACTGCTTTGAGCCGGTTGGAATAGGTGGGTGACCACCGATATCCACCTGGATCAAACACCCTCTTGGTGTGAAGATTTTTTAGAGGAGATAGGACCCTTGAATAGATGATCCCATGCGGTCGAGGATATTATATCTGTAGAGGGGTCTTCAAGTGTAGTGAGTTTGGAATTTATGGTAGCAATGTTAGAAGTAACTTAAGTGAAATTGTGTTTTTTTTTTTCTTGAGCTAGTTAGCATTCATTTTCAAGGTGGTTCATGGAATTTTCTATGGAAGTGATGTGGTTGTCAAAGTTTTTGTTGTGGGTTTCCATTGGGGAGATAAGCAGGCACGAATAGGGTTAGTGGGTCCACACAAAAGGGATTATGAGAGAGTGGTATCACTATGATCGGTGTGAAAATAGGAATCTAGTGAGTTAGGTCCCAAATAAGGGTGTCAGAGAGGGTGGGTGGGTCCACAAAAAAAGTTTTATGAGAGAGGGCTACCACTGCGATCAGTGTGAAGTGAGGAATCCAGTGGGATATGTCCCAAATAAGAGTATCGGTGGGACCACTATTTTCTTTTAACTCTAGTGGAGTTATACTCTCATTTGAATAATATTGTAGTGAGAGAATTCCGAAATTCTTACTAGTGAATATTGTATCATAATTTTTCAACCTGGATGTAGGAAGCAGGGTTTCCCACACTGGATGTGCAAAATTTCAACATTGTTTTTGTTTTATTCTATTCCGACAGTAAGGGTTAGGATTTTGAGGGTTCCTAAGGACAAGGGAGTGTCCAATGCTATATCTCTCTTATATACTTGTGGGGTCCAATAGTAGTATTCAATCCAATATCTCAGGGCTATAATTAAGGAGGTTTAATTGTACTGTTAGTCATACTACCATATTACCTAGGTACGCGAAAGTATTCTTCCTGAGTTCTATTCTTGGTGTCACTATAGCAATCAGGAAGACAAATGGTTGAGCTATGGCCAGTGTTAGGATACCTACAGGAATCCTTATATACCCAAGGGTACGTGGAAGTGAAAGTCCATGTACAAGTGTTGTTTGATGCAATACTACTCGAAGGGGCACCAACAAGGGTTTTCAACAAGGTGAATCCATGTGTAATTCCTACATGTATTCTTCCCCAACCATAGTTTTACCCACTTAAACCACATATCACTATGTTTTATAGACGTTGGAACATGTTTCTAGACTAAAATTTTTTCTTCTAAAAATATGCAGAGGAAAGAGATCTGATACCACTTGTAAGGTACTAGAAGGAAATATGTTGAGCAGTAGCACAATTATTATAAAAATAATTAGCAGAAAAACAAAACAATAAACACAATGACACTATGACATTATGGATCCAAAGGATGATACATGTATTATCTTGAGAACAATGTTCACTTGCCTATTCGAGAGGGAAACCTCCAACAAAGTAGAGATCAAGTACAAATGATTCAACGAGACAAGATTTTCAATGCTTTCTACCTCTCTATATATGCTATTTCTATCTTCTTGAGAACATTCTAGATTAACAACTTTCTAGAGGTTGAACCTTCTAGTAAGTCATCTTACATTAGACATGTTCACATTATTGCATAGGCCTTATTTACTAATGACGACCGTTATTACATAGAAAAATATATTAGTCTATCTACTTGAGGGGTTAGGGAGGTTAGAACCCTAACATGTGGCAATGAAAAATACATCGCATCAACTTATTTTTATCCAATCAAAGAATAGTTAAATGGTATTTTTTTAACAAAAAAAATTAATAGTTAGGAAACATTGTGAAATTTGGATAACTTTTGGCAACCCATGCAAATAAGTTTTTTGCAACCCATGAAACTCTTGATGTCTTTTCTTGAACCATACCCACCACGATTTCTTATGAAATCAATCTCTGAATGGAAGCAACCTATATTGACACATTTGAACAATAATGGCCTTTAGTTATATCAACTCCAACCTATGGCCCATTTTAGCCATCTCCTTATACCAAGCAAACACTTCTTCCTCCTCTTATTCAGTTAACACTCTAAGAGGCTCTTTCCTCTTTGTACGAGTAAGACCATTAATCCAATAATATAGTGATGTTGATGCAATTCCATATTTTGTTTTTGCTACTTGTATCAAATATCCCTTGAATTCAACACCAGTAATTTCCTTCATCATATCCTCTTTTGTCCAGCCTCTAATAGCAATGATATTCTTGGTTGAACTTGCACCTTGCACTATAGTTGATGGTGGAGCATCTCCTTCAACCTCTATCTCATTATTATTTTCAACATTTGTATTTAAATTCTCATCAGTAGCACTATGGTTTATCTCATCATCTATTGCAATGTGTTGTCACTTGACACCCCCGATCACTCACCTTCTTTCCTTGAACTAAAGATACTCCACGAGGGAGTGTGGGAGCATTTTTTTTTAAGCTAAAAGGTAGTAAATTTCTATTTATAGAAAATAAAAGTACAATCCCACCAGTAAGGGCCTGCCATACAGGAAACCAGGACCCTAAACTGGTAAAAGTCTAAACAGGCCACCCTAGGATTTTGAGATGGGGGCTACCAAAAAGGAAATCAGCCCCCTCAAAGATACATAAGATAAATTGACCAGTCTAAGATAGTTTAAAGCAATCCACACTGCTCCTTCTGAAAGAGCCAAAAGTGGGGGTAGAGACAAAGATACCCATGTGGAATTAAATTTAGGGGAAGCAAGACAAAGATGTAGAACCAAAAAACAAAAACCAAATCCAGAAACAGAAAATCAAAACCCGACTTCTGGAAGGAAGTGTGGGAGTGTTGACAATGATCCTTTAAGTAGTTTTAAATTGTGAAACGCAGAAATGGTGCATCCAGGGATGATAGACGTTGATTTATATTATTCTACTTTGAGTTTTGATTGGTGAATGCTCATTATTATGGATTGCATACTTGAAATTTTGAATGTGTGTATAGGATTGATTTGATTATTTATCCAAAGGTTGGAAAATTCCCATTATTGATCCTCATGCTTTTGAAGTGTTTAATGGTATTAGGGGATTGATTAAATGGATTTACTAGGTTGACTGTCATTTGTTGCATTATAGATTGCATTATCAACACTGGGTTGTTGATCACACTCGTGGGTGAGGCTCATCATAAATGGTTGAATTGTTGTGCAAGTGAAGATGAACGTTGTCTATTGTTAAACTTGTTGTTTGGCAAATTATTCTCCATGTATCATTCACTCTATTTGATATGATATATCTCCTCTCCAATCTAAGATAGTTTAAAGTTTGATTGTGTCATTTTATTAGAGCATTATAGAATGTGGCAAAGACAACATTTTTGTATAACATATCTCTACGGCATGTATTTGATTCTCTTCAAGTCAATTTCCAAAAGGTTATGGACAGGGACAACATGTTCGGTATGAAAGATCTCCAAAGCATGTACTTGATTCTCTTATGAATCAAGTACTTGATTGTGTCACAAAAAAGTTATGAACCCAATCAAAGACATGACATGGAGTTGATTCTCTTCAAGTCATTTTCCAAAAGTTATGAACCCAATCAATTTATGAATAGCTTTTAACTTGTTTTGAACTTTTTATAATAATTTAATGAATTATATCTAATATTTACTAGTGAAAATAATTATCATCGACAATGTGATGTAACCTCTTCTATTATCACTTTTTATAATAATTTAATGAATTATATCTAATATTTACTAGTGGAAATAATTATCATCAACAATGTGATGTAACCTCTTCTATTATCACAAGTCAATTTCCACGAAGCTATGAACCCAATCAATTTATGAATAGTTTGGAACATGTTTTGAATTTTTTATAATAATTTAATGAATTATATCTAATATTTTGAAAAGGCCCACACGCCTCCTCGTCGGGCAATGGGCTAATCGTCCCGTCCTCCAATTTGAGACTGAAGAGGCGCGGCAAATCTTAACTTGATTAGACGCCGAAATGAAATATTGTGAAAGAAATGTAATTCTTATGGTTATGTTGGGCTTTCTTGTTCTAAATTGTTGAATTGAATAGCTAAAGCAAATCTTAACTTTTCATAGGACGGATGGAATGAAATCTCGTGATATCTTTTTGGATGTCAATGTAATTATTATGTTGCTTTTCCCAACCAGTGAGTGAAAGAAAATGCGTTTAACTCAATGAGAAAACCCACCGGAATCATTAATTTATCAAGGAGAGGAATTGAGTTTTTTTTTGTGGGAGACATTGCATTTACAAATCATGTGGCATTAAATTCAATAATTAGTATTGGACACGAAAGGATGTGTGTAGGATAGGGGTTATTGACATTATATAAAGTATTGTGTGAATCAATGGATTGCTAAAGATAATAGAATATAATTCAATGAAGATGATGGTTATTTGGGATATTGTTTAGCAATCATGTATAATTAACAGTCACATAATTATCTACTAGAACATGATGTGAGTACGGTCAGGGCTTGAGTAGAGGCAGGGACTGAGGGGTAGAGTGGAATAGGGGTTGGATGGAGATAGAGGGCAATGTGGAAGTGGGCTAGGGATAGAGATTGGGAGCCAATGGTTGGGACACACTTTGACATTTGCCATTGCATGGAAACATATGCTAATACACGACTAAGGAGGGAAAACATTGTATTATTCTTAAGCCTTTGTGCTCTTGCGGGGGAGGCGTTTTCTTTCTTTTTAAGCTATCTTTGCATGTGATATAGAAGGCCATCATTATCTTGTGTGTTCAACTTCTTAATGCAATCCCAAGCCCATCTTTCAAAAAATGATTGGGGTGGTGTTGAAAAACACAATTTCTCTTATTGATGGGCCTCCATGTGCCTGCAATTATTTGGATAACTTGGACACAACGAAGGAAAACAAAGTTAGACTCATTCATTAAGAACAATTAGGATTCATTTATAAATGAATTGGAAATTGAACAAAAATAACAAACAACACACATACCTCAAAATATAACAAAAAATTTACAAACAACCCACATACATGTCTACATACCTATGGTCATTCAAGTAAACCATCATGATCGCTTCTAATACTAATGGTCTCCATTAAATTCTCATGATCAAAGTAAGGTAGGGAGTATCATACCTTTGATGAATTCTTCCTTGGATTTTTTTGTAATTTGAGGTTTGTCCCAACAACTAAGTTTGTATAGTGGTATACAATTTCACTTTGTTTGTAATGTTGAAATACATAACCACCAGACTTCTATTTTCTTTCATCCGCGATCAAATATTCTCCTTTAATAACCATTGACATTCTCAAGAATTGAATGCCTTCAGAGTCCATTATTGAAACAATAAGGGTCTTATTTCCCTCTAAGCAACGTGAAAACCAATACTCATACCCCATTCATTACCTTTTGGGGAAACCACTACGTATATGTTCCTTGCAAAAACTAGAGTTCCAACACATGAGTCCATTAAATCAACAAAGCATACTACATTCATGCTAGTTAATCACAATTAATAGAATATTAATCAAACCTGGTTGTATGATATCTGAGACGTGATCATAATCTGGTGAAATATCCAGTTGGTCCTCCTCAAACTAGGATAATTCCTCGGTTATACATTGACCAATGGGGAGTGATAAATGATCCCATCTATCAACCCATTTCCCAGATTCATAATCATCCCATTCACTACTGCTACATGAATAATAGAAGCAAGAGAGTTTTCTTGTCCATTTTTAAACTATAGTATCGTCTAATGTTCAAAATGAATCAAAATCCATGAGTGCCCTAGATTTTTTTTCATTCATATGACTATGATAGATCTACATCAACCACCTCCCAAAAATGTCTCTGTATATGTCCTTTCTCGGTTGATTGGTCCTCTAATATTCTTGTTCCCTCCACCATTACTAAATAACACCATTCAACAAAGGATTTTTCATATCGAATGAGGGAATTAGTTGTGAACTTCATTTCTTTCCCATGTAACACAGTTTTGATGCATGCACCTACTCCATCATCCTCCCATTTCCCGTGCCCACTCTTGAAATAGTTCCAAATATGTGCCACCTTGTATTTTTTGTGCAACATACACAACCATTGAAATACATTGGCATTTTTGAACTGGCATGAAACAATCAGACCAAATCCAATGTTGATCCATCTGTATTTCATTCTCCTTCAAGTGATTGTAGAACAATTGAAAGAAATGATGTATGTAGCTAAGTCTTGAAACTATTGTCACTTATGTATAAGTGATACTCCTTCAATATAAATCTATTGTCTTCGCTACTATTTGGCCCATGCCTATATGTGATATGGACCATTATGTTCACCTGCTTTGAGTGATAATATTGGATTTGAATCTCATTTTGTAGTTGAAGGGTGTAGTTCTCACCAAAATCAACCTCTAATAAAATAACACCAATGGGAAATGTATCTTTGCATATTCTAAAATGCTCATCTTGTCATCAAGCCACATGGACATGTTGAACATATT
>JZKD02S1548326.1:665605-680352 GCA_000966675.3 Picea glauca
ATATATATATATATATATATAAGAATCCTGGATTACATTTTGAAAGCATCATGTAATGAATAGAAGACTAATGAATGAATAAATGAGTATGGTTGATTGAATAGGCTTGGTTGAATCCATGTTAAGAAAAGGTAGTTGAATGCCTCAGATACCTAGGTAGAGTATGATCCAAGAAGAAAAAACTGATCGAATCAGGATACTTAAGAACCTGACAGAGGAGATGAATGTGAGCCACTCATCGGAGGGAAGATTGATCGCAGTCGTCAAATATACTTCACTATCCACTAGAGTTAACAAATCAATCACCAGTCATTCGATTAGATCAACGGTCAGGGATCATTGCAGAGCGTGAAGGTGAAACTAACAGACATGCTAGTTCACACCCCATAATCAACCAACATCGTTGATCTCGTCGGGGTGGAAGATCAATGACCACAATTAGACAGAGTTGGGTGAACACTTTCCAGATTGGGCCCCACAATCACTATGAACCGTCGATTTGTGAACAAATATCAATGATTGGGAATCATTGCGGAGTGCATAGGTGAAACTAATGTATGTGCTAGTTTACAAATCACAATCAACCAACGTTGTTGATCTCGTCGGGGTGGAAGATCAAGGACCACGATTAGATAGATTCGGGCGAACACTTTCCAGATTGGGCCCCGCAATCACTCTGAACTGTTGATCTGTGAACATAGATCGATGGTTGGGAATCATTGTGGAGCGCTAAGGGGAAATTTATACATGTGTTAGTTCACAACCCTCAATCAACCAATGTCGTTGATCTCGTTGGGGTGGAGAATCAACGACCATGATTAAAAGAGTTGGGAAAGCACTTTTTAGATTGTGGAGATTGAACTCTCCGATAAAGAGTGAGCATATTGGGATTCCGCAATCGCTATGAACTGTTGATATGTGAACGATCGATGGGTGAACCTGCAAGTAACCTGCACGTTAATGTCACGTAAAAATCAAGTCTCGTACTGTGATTGGGTTCTGTGGTTGAATTTAAAACATCAAAGCTCTATATCAACCTAAATTATCATTCAAACACTTCTTTGTTGGCATTATTATTATCTAGAAATCATGCCGTTAGAATCCATCGAGGGCTAAGATTGACGACCCGTGATCATTGAGGAGATTGCATATGCACACGAGATATAACATTGTTTGGGTACAATGTTATATTGCATATGTCATAGCTCTCAGTCACATGGAGAGAAAACAGAGTTCCGCCAGGCCAGTCAAGGAAGATAGAGTTTAACACTTTGCGTTAGATTGTGGTCATGAGGACTTGCTCTAAGGGAATAAGGGTGCTCATAGCTAGCACATTTCATGGAATTGCTCGAGGAAATGCATGTTTGCATGAAATGGGGACCTTCCGAAAATTTTACGTACATTATATGGATAACAAAGGAATGCTTAAAGGAATTCATGTGTACCCTGAAGTTTCATGAATGACGATTTTAGGGCTGTGATCGATTCAGAGGAGAAAATATGGTTCTACTAAAATAATAAATATGGACAAAGAATCCATATGGTAATAAGTTGGTTGAATTCAAACACACCTTGGCAGGAGTGCCTAACCTGAAAAGTGATAACCTGAAATCGATGCAAGGGTGCATTGGGTATGAATGTGGCCACGAATGTTGGCACATTCATTAAAGTCAATTGATATCTGAATTTCATTTTGAAAAGTTGATATACTGAATTGATGCATGTGTAACGAATGAAATTTCCTTTTTATTTGTATCATCAAATAGATAAAAGTGATTTGATTGTTAGCATGCACAATTTAAGAATTGTTTGTGATAACGTTATAAAGGTGCATTGAAAATATATGTGCATGGGAAACTAACAATTTGTTTGGCTGAGGAAAGTTGACTTGCAGGAAGAAAGAGTATTGGATATGGAAATGTTGTAATCCCATAAGGAAGACTGATTACCTGCCGAGGTAAACTGCTATGGGGAGGAAAGTCCCATTCTTGTGAATCTAGTTCTGTGTGGAATAGATCTGAAAATAAATGAAGAAATTGGAAAATCTGTGGGTGACAGATTTGCAATAAAAATCTGAAATTTAGAATTGTGATGATGTCTCATGAATTTTGTATACCTGTGATGCAGGTGAGAAGAAAAGATATGTCCGGAAAGGATGGATGAAGGATATCTAGCTGAAAATCATGAAGGAGGCCACTACTAAGCCATGAGAACCCCGTGGTAACACAAGCCAGAGGGATGCCTCAGTAGAGAAAGTATGAGGGACACCTTGACTGTAAGGATCGATAAAGTCTTTGGGATTCTTCCTGTGCGAGAAAAACTTGGCAAGGCAAGATGGATCACCCGAGGAATTGTATAATAGAGAAGGGGATGCCTGAGCCTGAGCATGGAGGGTGAGTGACCACAAGGAAGAGGAGACTCTGATAGTTATTATAAACTATTGGGATCATGCACACAATGGGTATGTCAAAGAAAAACAGTGATCTTGGATAACAAGACAACCATATGGATACAGATCCACAAACTACACATATAAGTATTGTGCTAGATTATGAAATTTTCCTATAAATTTTATGCAATAGTAAAATGTTTTCGCATGAGACTATGATTAATGTGCTTGTTGTCTAAGAATTATTGAAGGCAGGTGATGAAGATTAAGTGTCTAAAAAAGGACCTGACCGAGAAAGAATATCAATACTTCTGAAGTGGCTGAATGAGAAAGGCGTGACAGGCATGATAGGTGTTACTGAGAAAGAACACCGAGGACGTTGTTCCTTTTAAAGGGGAGGGGATTGTAACACCCTTGTTTCCCCCAACTTGTAATTAATCATTAATTAGTATTAACATGTTGTGGCATAGGAACATTGTAAATGTATCATTGTTTAATTTCCAGTAACTGACTGTGAGGGTGAAGCCTTGAAATTACTAGCCATGATATCACTAGAAGAAAGAATGTGAGAATGATAAGAGAACAGTTAATAACAAATGGACAGGTGGTTGAACCCTCAACCACCCCCATGAATAGAAGCATGGTCTAGTTGAGGAAGGCCAACCCAAAGTACCATAGGGTCCTATAGACCCAAACTGACCCAGGTTTCCTTTTAATAGAAGGAACATGATAGGATGGATGTACGTGCAAGGCACACCAGAGAATAAAAGAAGAGTGAAGAATGCGAGGAACTCTCTATTAGAGAATGAGCTGAAGGCCACGAGCTTGATTTTGAGGAAGAATATGATAAACCTCATCAAGGTCATGATAGAGAGAGAAATATTTGAGAGTATGCAGAGAGCGGGACCTGAGCAGAAGGTCACGAGCTTGATGCTGAGTAACCACCTGATAAACCTTGTGGAAGATGTGAAAGAGAAAGGATCGTTGAGAATTGGCATAAATTCCCTGGTGATATCATGGCTTGGCACGGGGGTGGCCATAGGACTAAAAATGAAATCCTTTGAGCCTATAGTTGGGTGGAAAGGCAGACACCCACAGTCAGTTAGTTGGCTACAACCTGTAATAGATAAGTATTCTCATATCCTGTGTATTTAAGCAATAACAGTGAATTAAAGTTGGATGTCCTATGAATGTTGCAGGGATGTGCATATTTCCTCAATGGTTATACTGTATCCCTTTAATTATGCCTAATTGTGTCTTTATGTAAATAAGGAATTCTCCGGCTTGTACACGTAAATGCCATAGTCCCGTGGTGGCTCAAGTTAAAATAAATGAACTGTGAATTTGTTGACCTTGGGCATAGCCTCACGTGTGCATGTCGACACTCCCAGTTGTTATGAAGGAAGGAGTCTGTTAAGCTCAGGAGAGGTAGTGCATGTATGAAAAGAGTCTCTGCGAGGCGGGCAGAGACCAAGAACCCCCTTAATTTCTAGAGTTGATAAATGAGCACTGCAAGGGGTGCACGAAGGATTTCTCTAAGTGTTAAGTTCAAGAGAATTAATTCAAAATACCTAAGTACTTAAGGAGCTGACAAATTTTAGGTAGGATAGCGAGACTTAAGTCCCGAAGGGAGAGATCCTTTTGTTTGAAAGACCAATGGATGATATTAGTTTGGAAGAAGATGAAGTTCTTCAGGATCATCAAATCTGGAGAAAGAACATGGGTGTTAACCCTTTAGACTTCGTGGGTCCAACGAATCGAGCATATTCGTTGTACAAGAGGAGAATTCCCCCGAAGTCCCAAAGTCCCGAAGTTAATCTAGGCCATAGATCTGAGGATGCTTGAGAACTATCCCATCCATTGGATCTACAATAAATTCAACCCGACGTTGACCACTTCGGGAGGATGGAGGATTGGTAACACAAAAATTCTCGAAGTCCCAAATTTAATCTGGGTCGTAGATCTTAGGATGCCCAGGGACTATCCTGGCCATCGAATTTATGATATAGTCAACCCGACGTTGACCACTTTGGGAGGATAGAGGTTTGGTAACACCAAAACCCCCAAAGTTTAAAAGTTAATGTGGACAGTGGATCTAAGGATACTTTAGGATCCCTCACAACCATTCGATCGAGGTGACATGTGTATTACGTTGAGTTCATGTGGGGGCCCATTTGTCGAGTGATGACGTTGCTAGGTGTCCCTCTCATAGTGGCACACACTAGGACCCAAGGGACCCTTGAACGAAATTTACGAGCTGTATATCTCTGGGGTCACGTAGATACTCTCGAACCGTCAGATTGAGGCTATGGTCAGCCCGATGTTGACCGACTCTAGGAGAAAAGGGGAGTTTGCATCGCAGAACTCCCGAAGGCCGAAGAGCCAGAGTTCATCTGGTTCGTCCGTCAGCTAAGGACATGTGTCAACAGATATTCCATTTCGAAAGATAGCCACTTCGGAGGAAAGAGGGGTCACGCATGTTAAGAACTCCCGAAGCCCAAATTGCCAAAGTAAATTGTGACTGTCGATCTGAGAGGGACACACATCAGTAGATCGCATAGTTTGAAAGTGCGGATTCCAGAGGAAAGGAATTGGAGAATTGACCAGAAGTCGTATGAAGCTCCAAAGGTAAGGAATCATCCTATTTGTCCATTGTCGGAACGCATGGGGGATGGAGATTTATTCCAGGTGAAATTCACTCTAGAGGAATTTAGGAGTAAACACACAAGAACTCCCGAAGGCCGAAACTTCAGAGTTCATCAGAACCATCCATTGGAATAGGAAATGTGGCATGAGATCTGTCACTTCGAAGGATTGGTACTCCTAAAGAAATAATGGGGAGGATCATTGACCACAAGTTGCCCAAGGTGGGGAAAAGGATGGATATTGACTATTGATCGGGGAAAACACATGGTGCTCGATATGTAACTTCAGGTATAGATAACTTCGGAGGAAAGAGAGGATTTTGGACTGCAAGTTGCCCAAAGAGGAGAAAAGGATGGATATCAACCGTTGATCAGGGAAAACACATGGCTCTCGATATGTAAATTTGGGTACAGAGTACTTCAGAGGAAAAAGGATTTGGAGTGTTTGAAACTCTCGAACGCCGAAGTCCTGAAGTAGAGCATAGTTGTTGATCACGAGGGATGTGTGGCGCTCAATCTATAACTCTAGGTATGGAGTACTTCGGGGAGAAAATACTTTGGAGTGTTCAAAACTCTCAAACGTCAAAGTCCCGAAGTGAATCAGGGTCATCAAAATCTCTGAGGACGCATGACGTCAGATTGTGAACTTCGACGATTTGTCGCTCCAGAGGATTCACGCAGTGCTTGTCTTAGTTCTTGTTGCCTTGGAGTCTGGTCATATCCTGTGGTCATATGTGAGTATATCTAGATGGAAGAACCTGAAGAACTTGGGAGAGGATATCTACCAGCTCGAAGCTCAATTCAGAGCATGGATACTGTGGCTGAAAATCTCTGGAAGAGAAGAATGGAACAGAGACCCTGAATGGGGGTTTTGATTCTCCTAAGAAGAGTGAAATTTTGACACCCCCACCATGGGTGTGGTACACCAAGGGGAGGGTGTGGAAATATGAAGGGGGAGATGTGGAGGAGGAGAGGAGGTGAGGGTTGGGTAAAGGGGAATATGGGATGTGGTGGGCTAAGGGAGGGTGGAGATGAGGGGTGGAAGGGCTACAGAGGATGAAGGTGCTCGAAGAGGAGGTGAGAAAAGAGGGAAGGTGAATGGGTATGGGTGGAAAAGGGGAGGGATGAGAAGAGGGAGAGATATGTGAGACAAGGGGAGGTGGATATGAGGGGGTGGTCCAAGAGAGGCAAAGGGGGAGGAGGTGAGAAGGTGAAAAGGGTGTGTTGGCCCTTGGTTAGGTATTAAGGAAGAAAGAGAAGATTAAGGAAGAGGAAAGACAGATTTTGAACTATGCGCGAAGCATGAAAACCAATGAAGGGTTGAAGTGGGTAAAGAAACATAAAATAAGGAATGAGGTAAAGGAAAAGAAAGTCGTTGAAAGAGAAGATCAAGATAAAGCATCAAAGAACATGGATCGTGGACAACTCAACAAGCAGAAAAAGACACCAACGGGTTCTTTGGAGCACTTTGTGTAAAAGAAGGAAGGACAGGCTAGTGAAGCCCTGAAAATATGGGTCAAGTGGATCTAGGGTTTTGGCACCTAGGGTTTTGGATCCAAGGTTTTGACACCTAGACTTCGGTCTAAGATTGTCTAAGAATCATGTAAATGTATAAATAAAGGTCTAGAAGAGTTGAGAGGGTTGTTCATTGTTGGTTATTGTGATTATTTTTGTCATTTTTATAGGTGATAGTAATATTGAGTATGTATTCTGGATCTTCGGCTGGGTGCGGAGATCAACCCTGCAACTGGGTGCACAGGGAGGGGAGAAGGAGAGAAAGAGAGAGATATTTGTAGCTAAGTGCGTAGATAGAACTGTATGTTTTCATCTAATATATCAAGAAACATTGTTCTGTGGATGTAGCCCTAGGGAGAGGGTGAACCACGTATATATTGTTGTTCGTTATGGTTGATGTTGTGTTATTTGATATCTGATATATTGTTATTGCATTGTTGTGTTAAATATAAGAGATATAGCTAGCCTCACAAAGTGAGCATAATAGTGGTAAAGGATATCTAGATTGTATTACGTTGTTGTTCTGGATTCACTCTACATTTACTTTGTTTGTAGACACCTGTGTCCTGCAACCCCCTATTGCTACTTCGGGTGAGACTGCATCTGCTTCGCAGGTGTTGCTGAAAGGGCCAGTAGTTAGGGCTTGTTGGTGCACTGTTAGCGTTGAACCATGGATCTACCCTTGTGCCAACAAATGGTTCCATTGTTGGGACCAGGATCTTCTTGAGGGAATGTCAAGGTGGTTTCCATCAAAGACATAGATTCAAAAGTGTATAGAAGAACAAAAAAGGGACTTCGTCGAAGCTCAGAACAAGAATCCTAGCATTAGTACAGAAGATTGGTTGGGAAGGTACATCTTTATCGACATACATGAGATTTTATTTGGAGGAGTTCATAAGGAGTTATACGAGTGGTTAGCTAGACTAGCAGATACCCAGTTTAAAATCAGATCTAGACCACCTATGGTTTGGACAACAAAGATGATCAAGAAAGTCAAGAGAGTTGATAACGGTGTGTCAAGAGCAGTAGATCTCTGGTTTGATAGCACTATTGGAGGGTACATTACTGAGTTTTCTATCGACAAAGTAGAATCATATAGTCAAGCAGAGAGTTATTTCTTTAAGGGATCTAGAGGAAAGTTTCTACACTTTTTAAAGATGAGGATTAAGACGTTATTGCATGAGAAGAATATCCTGAAGATACAGTAATCAGTTGGATTTTAAAGATAATGTTCAAAAATTCAGACAACGACAGTGACACAGAGGCTGGACACACACGCAGTGGGAGATCATTCAGAGAGGTCCCTCTTGCGAACCTGTTTAACCATAATTATGGAGACGAGGGATTCTATAGTGGAGAAGAAGATGAAGAGTATTCAGAGTCTGCAAGGGTGGAGGAAGTAGAGACTGAAGAACTTTGCCAAGGAGAACCAGAAACTTTAGGAACTGCACCTACTGTCGAAGTAGGTACTATTAATCCTCCTATTGTTTTAGCAACATTAAGTAATCAGAGTAAACATAGTAGTTAGATAAATCAGAGTATTGTTACAAGAAGCTTAGTACATACTCGGTCAAGAAACCAAGGAAGATCTATGGCAGATGAAATGAGGTTACCCATATTTAGAGGAGATGGATCTGAATATCCTGACCAACATTGGTTCTTATGCAAAGATGTATGGAGCATTAAGCAAGTCACTGACGAAGCTGTCAAGAGAGCTCAGTCTATCACTACCTTGAGGGATCGTGTAATGAGTTGGTATATGAAGTTTTCTTCAGGACCCAGACAACCTAAACCACTGAATGACATTATGACTATGTTGAGTGTAGAGTTCAAGAAGCCTAAGTCAGAGTCACAATGTATTACAAAATTGAAGGAGATCAAGCAGAAGGTAACTAAACTTGTTTGGGAATTTGATCAGGGGTTTAAGACCTTGACAGGCCATTTAAGTTTTCAGATTCCAGATGAACATCACAAGGAATGGTTCATCTCTGCCCTCCTGCCACACATTAGAGTTCCCCTGATGCAACAGAAGGTCGCTTCACAGGCTAAAGCATTGGAGATCGCCATGAAGCTAGAAGCAACCCCTGTAGGAGAATCTAGTCTAGGTATGAGTCAGATTTTGAATCAATTAACTAGTTTATCTTTACATGTTGAAGATATGAAGAAAGATAAAGGAAAGGATAAAAGAGAAGATATACGGTGTATCAGATGTAAATCAAAGGGCCATGACAAAGAGCATTGTCCCCTATTTAATTAATACTTGGCCTCTAGAGCACCTAATCCTTTGAAGCAGGTTACTATAGCCTGGTGCAAGGTATGTAGAACTAGACATCACCCCGGTGAATGTTATTATATGCAAAAATATGTCCAGACACCTACAATCTTTATTGTACATTCTACAAATATGTGGGGCATGATGAGAAGGATTGTAGGGCTTATGATCTCATGCATGAAAGATCAAGGGATACATATAGAATTCAAGGAGAAGTACAGCAAGGAGGAAACAATGTACAATTCAACTCCCCAGATAGAGGAAACTTCAACCCTCATGGTGGATTTAGAGGAGGAGGACAAGGATGAGGTATGGTTCAAGGTTGAGGTCATATTATTTGCTATAATTACGCATAGCCAAGTCATTTGGCAAGGGATTGTCAGAACCCTTGTACTACTTGCAACTATTGTAACTCGTTTGACCATGTTATCAAAGAGTGTCCAGTGTTGTTAGCTAAACTTCAGGAGAGACGAGGAGGAAACTAGTAAGTACAACTAATCTTAGCTGAACATTGTGGTGAGGACCCCATAGTCATTGTTATTACTAAAGGAGGCATTGTTACAGGAGAAGATAGGGTGACTCCAGGAAAGACTACAGAAGGATCAGGGATCAGAAGAGCTGCAAAGAAGGCACAGTTGTTTGATCCAAGGAGAGAGAGGCATACTTTTGAAGAAGCAAGGAAATAATTTGTAGGAGAACAAGCTTCTTCATCTAAGGCACAATCAGAAGTAAGGGAATGTGAAATGCCTCCAACATTTGATTAGTCTACCCTAGCTAGACAAGAAAAAGAGGTAATAAAACTTATAAAATTCTTATATACTTGTATCAATTTGATTAAAGATGAAATAGTTGTGCAGGAGCTACAACACCTGATAAGACATTATGAAATTGGAAGAATAGATCCTATGCTGAGTAGAGTTGTGAATCAAGTATCAAGGAAAAGGAGGACAAATAAGGAACTGCACCTTAGTGCTCAGATTGGAGACTATGGCGTGGACTATGTGGTCCTCGACTTGGGATCAGAAGTAAATGTTATGACGAAGAAGACTTGGGAACTGATGGGAAAACCTAGATTGATTTACTCTCCTATCAGGCTCAAGATGGCTAATCAGGAGGCGGTGAGCCCCTTTGGAAGACTAGAGCATGTCCCTATAGACATCGACAGGGTAAGGACCTTTGCAGACTTCAAACTGATTGAGATTGTTGATGATAGTTGTCCTTATCTTGCACTATTAGGAATTGATTGGGCTTTCAACAATTTGACTATTGTTGACCTAAAGAAGAGAAGATTGACATTCTAAGGGAATGGCCTTAAGGTCATTTCACCTTTGGACCTGGATGAAGGTCGTAGATACATGGAACCCATAAGAGTAGAAGACCATGCATGTGAGATAGAGAACATCTATAAACTAACGAAAGACAACAAGATTACATTAATCCTACAACATATGGAAATCTCAGCTGGCAAAGTGAAAGTGCGTGTTCATCATACTTAGAAGAAGCATTGGAAAATTGGCAGAACAAAATGTATGAAGTCTCTACTCGGAGGTGTGCTAGATTGACCAAATCAGTTCGCTAGATTGGCACAGAAGTAAGTAATATTCCTACATTTGATGGTTTGAATCTTTTAGAGACATTTTTGGTTGACTTTGAGAAAATTGTACCAGTACAACAGAGGATGTTGGCACTAGATGAAGCCTTGAAAGAAACGCTAGCTAGATGGTGGGGGAAACACAAGAAGAACATCACAGAGTGGATACAATGTCGTACTTTATTGACAGTGCGCTTTTCAGACCAAGCTGAAGGATGTGAAGTTTGATACACAAGTCAGAGTTTTCCTAAGGACCATGTGTGAAGCTATGAAGAAGCCTGGAGAAGTATTCCTAAAGAATAGTGGGTACATAAGTTCATTAGTACATTAGACACTACGCCCATAAACTTGTACCTTCAAGCAGAGCTACGCTTTGTCACTATAGATTGGTATGGTATGACCTAGAACTTTATAGCTACCTTCGTATTTGAGAGTCAATACTCCATAGTATATCAAGCTTTACAAATTATAAGACAAAAGGTCTTTGAGGAGGCACCTAACCCTCCTCTTGACCAAGAAAAATATGAATGTGCTGCGCCCCTTCAACAGTTACAGGATTTCTACAATATTAATGCTGATGAGGATGATGATCCGAGGGATGTAAACATTTTAGAAACTGAAGGACAAAGAAACATAGAAGGACCAGGGATTGAATTACCCTTTGTTGCGCAATCCATTAAAATTAAGAAGGTTAATATTGGAATAGAGAAAACACCTAGGTTAGAAAATGTTGGAGACTATTGGGATGATGCTACTATTAGCAAGATCACAAAACTATTGCATGAATATCAGGACTTGTTTCCAACCAAGTTCACAAACATGAAGGGAATTAAAGGGCCCATGGGAGAAATGAAAATCCCTTTGAGAGAAGATGATTGGGATCCGAGAATTCCAACAGTATTATGGGCTTATAAAACTACTTGCAAAAAGTTAACAATATAGACCCCATTTAAGTTAGTCTATGGCTTGGAAGCAGTGGTACCTATGGAATACTTGGTTCCTAGTTTAATAATTGCAACATTTACAAGTATGGATGACACCGATATTTTTCAAGACAGGCTTGTGCAGTTGCTGGAACTGGAGGAAGACAAGTTCATTGTAGGATTTCATCAGCAGGTACAAAAAGAATGAGAGAAGGCTTACCATAATAGACATATCAAGAAGAAAGCATTTAAGCAATGAGATTTGGTACTATTATATGAAAGCAAGTTCATGAAGCATCCAAGGAAGTTTAGAACACATTGGCTCGGACCATTCAAAGTTTCCTATGTTACAGAAGAAGGATCTGTGTAGTTGAAGACCCTTAATGGAGAATGGAAAGAAGGTTTGGTAAATGGGAGTCGATTGAAACTATATTATGACAACCAACTGCCTCACAACTCTCAATAAAATCACAGGAAGAAGGGTCTAGGTACCAAGTGTAGTTGAAATTGCATACGAGACACAAAAAAGACAGTCTACACAATATGGGAAGGGACAAAGCAGAAAGCACAGGCTGCTCCTCACAGTCTGCAGACGAAGTGATATAGAAGGCTCAATCTTAAAGTGACTCGGGACGAGTCATGTGTGAGTGTTGGGGGTCTTTTGGCCCTTGGTTTAGGTATTAAAGAAGAAAGCGAAGATTAAGAAAGAGGAAAGATAGAGTACGAACTACGCGAGAAGCATGCAAACCAAGGAAGGGTCCAAGTGGGTAAAGAAACATAAAAGAAGGAACGAGGTAAAGGAAAAACAAGTTGTTGAAAGAGAAGATCGAGGAAGATAAAACATCAAAGAAGATGGATCGTGCACAACTCAACAAGTGGAAAAATACACCAATGGGTGCTTTGGAGCACTTCACGGAAAAGAAGGAAGGATAGGTTGGCTAAGCCCTGGAAACACGGGTCAAGTGGATCTAGGGTTTTGGTACCTAGGGTTTTGGATCTAGGGTTTTGACACCTAGACTTCGGTCTAAGATTGTTTAAGAATCATGTAAATGTATAAATAAAGGTCTAGAAGAGTTGAGAGGGTTGTTCGTTGCTGGTTATTGTGATTATTGTTGTCGTTGTTATAGGTGATAACAATATTGAGTTTGTATTTTGGATCTTCAGCTGGGTGTGAAGATCAACCCTGCAACTGGGTGTGTAGGGAGGGGAGAATGAGAGAAAGAGAGAGAGATCTGTAGCTAAGTGCACAGATAGAACTGTATGTTTTCATCTAATATATCATGAAACACAGTTTTGTAGATGTAGCCCTAGGAAGAGGGTGAGCCACGTATATCTTGTTGTTCGTTATGGTTGATGTTGTGTTATTTGATATCTGATATATTTTTATTGCATTGTTGTGTTAAAGATAAGAGATATAGCTAGCCTAGTGAAGTGAGCATAATAGTGGTAAAGGATATCTAGATTGTATTGCATTGTTGTTATGGATTCACTCTTCATTTCCTCTGGTTGTAGACACATGTGTCCTACAACTCTCTATTGCTACTTCAGGTGAGACTGCATCTTCTTCGCAAGTGTTGTTGAAAGGGTCAGTAGTTAGGGCTTGTTGGTACACTGTAAGCATTGAAACCTGGGTCTGCCCCTGTGCAGACAGGGTGGATGGGTAGGGAAGAGAGATATGTGACACCAGGAGATAGGTGAGATGAGGAGACATGTGCATGAGCGGGTGGGGTGAGAGGGGAAAATGGGGAGGAGGTGATAAAATGTAGACTTAGGAATAAAAGTGCATGCACCATCTAGGAATGTGCACACATTCCTAGCACATGCACGTTCTTCTCATTTCTATTTTTTTTTAGCGAGAGTGAAAACTCGAGCATACATGTTTTCTTAGTGGGATTCCTTTGATTTAGGTTTGGGATGAAAATACATTAAAACCTTCATTTTTCTGAACACCTCTCAATATCTCTATTTTTGACATTATTTTTCTGTAGGTTACACAAATCCGTTGTCGATGAAACTACAAACACATCTAGATTTGACTATGCAGATTCCATATATATATATATATATATATATATATATATATATATATATATATATATATATATATATGTCTTGATATGTATCATAATCTTAAAATACATACTTCTTTTATTTTTACTGTAAATGTTTTTTGCCTTAACCATTTTTAAAATAAGTTATATGTTGCACTAGTGGAAACTAAAATCTACAATCTAAATATAAACAAAAAATTGTTTGATAATGTTAAGACCCTTGTACCTAGCACTGACTAAAGGCCTTGTAATTTCAAGGATAGAATGACTTTCATAATTTAAAAAGTATATAAGATTAACATTATAAATTTTGAAAAAGTAGTCATGCACAAGAACAATGTTTTCTCTACAATTCTATAATTTTTTTAAGGAAATTCCATCATTTAGGTAATCGACGCTAGCACTAATGGAAATATATGCATTATATTTTCCATGAAAAATAACATACCACTATTATGAAAACTCAAATTTCACATAGTCATACACAATTTCTATAAATAAAAATTATATTTGGAAAGTTATTTAAATTTCCTATATTTCATCTTTTTACACCATATTCAAATTCACTGTGAAAGGACCTTGAACCATCCCTCCCAGTTAGCATATTGTTGTTTTTCTATGTTTGCATTTCCACTAACACGTCATAAGAGACTATCATTAGCTTGCACCCACCCCATGACAATATTCTTAGACCAATTGGAGATCATCTAAAAGAAATTACAACTTCTTTTGAGTTTATTTATTTTACTCTAACTTACATAAAATTGAATATGATCACAGACTCTTTATCAAAGGAAGGTCAATTGCTCATAGAAGGATTGATGGTTGTGGAGAAGATTAGGAGGGGTCTTTGTACACTCTAATTAACTTCTAAGCTATTTCTCCTTTTTCTTTTCAAGCTTCAAATACTTATGTTATGTTTTTTTATAGGTCAACCTATGACGACATTTAATAATTGGACTTTAGCGTGCTGTATTTTGTTTAAGATATACTCTTATTATGATCCTTTTTGAGGAATTGCGATGATAAATGTAATACATAATCTTTTGTAAAGGAATATAATCTCAATATATTGTTGAACTCTTGTGAGAGGAAAATGTTTTTCCCTAGTTATTCTATAGTACCAAAAGCACCTAAGGAGTGTAATTTAAATTTTCTTTATGAATAGGAATTGTGATTTTTTTCTTTGGAATACACATACATACACAAAGGAAAACCTATAGAGATGTTATCTGAAGGAAAACCTCATGATATCCCTATTTTTTTTTGAATCCATAATATATGGATGGAGGGTAGCTCAATCGTTAGGAACACCAATGACTAGTAATTAAATGAAACTTAGTTGGAATCAAACCTTAGCT
>JZKD02S1548326.1:692416-753023 GCA_000966675.3 Picea glauca
TTGTTTACTTCTGTACATGCAATTCATGTTAGTAGCTAAGAACATCAAGGACGATGTTCCTTTTAAGGGGGAGGGAATTGTAACACCCTGTTTCCCCCAGATTGTAAATATAACTAAACTGGCCAAGGACTATGGAAAAACTCATTAGTATGAATATGTGTTGTAAATGGACCTCCAGGAAGAGGTCAATGAATGTAAATGATAGTTGAATTTATTGCAGAACTGTTGAGAGGGGATGTGTGGAAAAGAGACCACGATGGTGGTGGACGACACCTTGAAAAAGGGGCATTAACTTCCACCAAGAATTAAACACCGTATTTGGACTCCACTGGCCCAGAGAACCAAAAGCGGCTCGCTAGCCCTGAAATAAATGCCTTGCAAGCTGGTAGGTTGATGGCTTGATGAGGGATGGGGAGGTGAACCGCCTATCCGTAGAGCCATCATGACTGACCAGCGCAAGGGTAATCGTGCCACACGCAACCTTGCGAGAGGATAAGGCGTATGGCAGAAGCGATTGAAGAGGGCGGATGCGAGGGGAACTCTGGCAGTTCTATGCAGAGTGAGTGACCGCAGAGAGGAGGGGATTGCAACCTTCGCTCCTGGGCACTGGCAGACAGAGAGATGCAGGTCTCAGGACATCATGGTCTCAGCTCGGGGGTGGCTAGTGGTAAATCCATTAGGAGTCACTACGCCTACGGTTGGGTGGAAACGAGCACCCCTCTTGGCAGTTGCTTCCATCGCTGAAGTTATTTATGATAAGTGTTTTGCTTATACTGCATTTGAAATTTAAATGCTATCACATATGTTCATAGACTTGTGGAATTGTAAATGTTTTCTGTGAAAGAATGTCTGTGTAGTAATGGTTAAATAAGGAGTAGATATTAGCTCATAGAACCATGAGATAGTAAATGATTTCAGCGTGAGGATGTCCGCGTAGTGCTTGATATGAATGAGTCGATATATGCTTAACACCGAGGAAACCGTGCTTGACTTACGTGGATACATAAATCTAATCATGCCCAGCCACTCTCGGGAAGTTGTCTCCCTTTATCTGCTTCCGAGAATGCCCCGGTAAGAATCTCTTCACAGAGATTCCCTCCTCGAAAAGGTTCACCAAGAACCCAGCATAAGGACTCGAATGCACAGGCCTTATTAACCCTGTACGAGGAGGAACGACCCTACTGAGGTTCCAAGATAGTAGTGTTGTGAGATGTAATAAGTAGACGGATGAGATTTCGTCGGAGGACCCATAGTCATTCACGACCATTAGATTGACGGAAGTAATGAAGGCGTTACATACCTTGCCCCTTTGTCCTCTACCATCGTGAGCAACGAGAAATTGGAATCGTAAACTCCAAGACCCAAAAGAGCGAATCTAGACCGTTAAATCTTGGTCCAACTACCCGTTAGCTGTTGGATCTGGAGAAGCTACGTAGGGGTTAAGCGCAGGGGTAGGAAGGCGAGGAAGTGATCTGAGCCATCGAATCTGGAACAGAAATCACGTAAACCGCCAGATCTCGAGGAGATGTGCCGCAGTTAAACTCTAGTGTGCAGAGGAAGAGTTCTAGCCGTTGATCTTGGAAGGACGCGTGTCAACATCCCGGAGAAGTCATCGGGACAACAGGGTCATCGGGGTTTTTTGAAGTTAGAAAATCGAGACCTTGTGGTCCTCGAAATCCCGAGAACGGATCCTAGCCATTGATCTCGGTAGGACACGTGTCATCGTTTTGGAGGTGTCAGGATTTTTACCATCGGAGATTTGGGGAGTATAGAACCGTTACATATTGAAATCGTGATCCGCGATTTCCCGAGCAGATCGGGACCGTCCATTGTTCGAAGACGCGTGTCAGAGGATCCCGTAGGGTCGTGGATCGGGAAATCGGGGTTTTCGAAGATAAGGAAATTGTGCAACAGGAAATCGCGATCTGCGATTTCTCGATAGGATCTGAGCCATCCAAATAGCAGGGATACGTGGCAAAGGATCTCGGAGAGTCAGAGTTCGGCATATCGGGAATCGACGTATCGGGGATTTCAAGGACATGAAACCCTTACATCACAAAACCGCGATATGTGAATTGTCGACACCATCATGAGCCGTTGATCCAAGGGACGCGTGTCGAGCATCCAGAGAGAATCGGGAATCGGGATATCGCGAGCCCTGGGTATTTGTGTTCTGTGTCATCGCAAATGCCAAAACCCCGATGGAAGGTTATACAGTGACAGTCATATGGTAAGTGGTCATATGGACCATGGTATAGTCAAGGGGGGGGGCTAGCCAGTGTAAAGGTGCGTCGAGAGCCCAGGGGACTTGTGCGCCATGACATTGAAAGGCGCCAAACCCTGACAAGAATTAAGACTGCAGGCTTGTGAACGTTGTGGTCGTATTGACCAGGACTTAGCTCGGAAAGCCAATACGCTAGGGGCACATCGGGGATCGAGGGATCGGGAGTTCCGGGTACATGTGCACCTCGGCACCGCAAACTCCGAAACCTCGACGAGAATCCATCATATGGTCATATAGGAACAGGTCGTATGGACCAAAGGCTTAATCAAGCGGGGCTGAGGCAACCAAGGGGTGCGTCAAAAAACTCGTTCCATCGGTGGTCGGGGATTCGAGAGGACGGGGACCCTCGACACCGCAACCTCCAAAACCCCGAATCCCGACATTGAACCAGGGATTGGCATTTTGCAAGTGTAGGTTTCTGGAGATTTCTCATTTGTGGGAGATTAATTCAAAAAATTTTAAATTACGATCGTGGGTGTGTTACATATGTAATCTTTTTTTATAGTAAGAAAGAGGAGGATGAAAAACACACTTTTTGAGTTTTATTTCTATGTGCACATTAGGTCTCAATTTCAAAGTATTTGTAACAATGTGATTTTCATAACTTCTTAACTCTTGAAAACCAAAGATATCTAGAATTTTTTATCTCCATCCTTTTCAACCATGGAAACAAATGTTAAAAAAAATCAGATTGTTCCTTATCAATTTTATTAAGGTCCAACATACTAAAATTGGTCTCACTCGATGGTAATCATCATCATCATCATCATTAAATCTTGAGTGGGCCTAATGGTTAAGAACAAACGTTTCCTCCTTGGAGATCTCAAAAATTCACCAAAATATAGAAAGAAGGAAGGTAAATGAAGGAGTGTGGCAAGGGGGTTTACCTAGTCCTAACAAAATGAATTTTTTTTGGTTGAATTTCTCTCCATCTGCGCCGAAAATTTTGAAAGGTAGGGAGTTTTCACCACAAGTGGAAATTTTCACCAAGGTAAATGTGAAAATGAGCCCTATTTTATCACATATAGATTCTTCTTTGGCCTTCTAGGTCCAAAAAGGCCCTTTTCACACATGGTTCAAAAAAATACTTTTTCATTACTTTTTATTTTTGCATGGATATTGTTTTTATGAGATTCCACTACTCTATTTAACATGGGATGTAGTGTATTTTTTGGTCATTTGAGGATTTGGTGACATTTTATTTCTCATTTCTTCTGGAAACAACCATTGAACCTAGAGGTACATGTCCTAAACTAAAATATAGCGGTAGGTTATTCCCTGCAATACTATGTTGCAATATTAACCGTCAATATTTTTGTATATGAGCCTTAGGTTCAATCCTTCCAGGTTACAATATTATCCCTTTTCATTTGCATGTCAAAATTTGTGTGGTATTGTCTACGCTCCATGGGTGACCTAGTGATCATTCCTTTTTTCCATTTGGTGCCCATGTTGTGACTCTTTATAGGCATGGGAACTGTTATTTACAGCGTCCATGATTGAGTTGAGCCTCACTCTTCTCTCTTAAATTTTTTTTGGCCATGTCCCAAAGGGGTTTCTGTCATCATTTATGTTTCTTAATGGTTGCATATGATTATTGTTGCTAATGTTTTGGTGCATACTTCTACTCTCTTGTTTGCTTCTATCCTTCTTACTTCCATTACAATCACTCTTGGCCTATTTCCATTTGCATCACCTTGCCTTCATTTTATAACCTTTACCTATGGAGAAAATTGTTGCTACGAGTGTCAAGGATAATTTTAAGGATGGAAATTTATTTTGAAATGTAGAAACCTTCGCGAATCTTACTGATCCTTTATACGTAAACTACAAATGTTTGGAGATATTTTTGTTAAAATATTCAAATTTATAAGGATTTTATATAGTTTTTATAAAATTTTGGCGATTTTTAAGGTAAAATAATTGTCCTATAGAATTTGGGCAAATAATATTTAGAATGGCGAATCTTTTTTTGGGAAAAAGCATGGAAAATTAGCCCATGGGGAAAATTTAGCCACTAAAATTTTCCCTAATGAGTGGACCTCAAATACCCATTACCTTTACTGCATTCGATTTTCATAAGCCTATTCCATGTGCTTAGAATGTAGTTACATGCCTTTGAGCCACTCATTTTCTCAAACGAGCTCACTTTTAACCCTTTTTCGTGCTCATCAAGCCATGGAAAATACACCATTGAGCACACTTTTATCCCTTTTATTCACTTGTGAAACCATGGAAAATACACTATCAAGCATATGCTTATCTCTCTTTCACGATCATAAAAACATAAATGAGACACACAAAAAAAGAGACAAGGCGGGAATAATCTTGATTTTTCTTCAGTAAAGTGGAAACCATCAATCGTTGTTTCCCTGGGATATTGCACTTGTTCGTGTCATTGTCTTATAGTTGGGTTATATCTTTCCTAGGATATTTACCATGATTATGAGTTATATACTCCTCTGGTTGATTGCTCTTCCAATCATTATGGAGAGTGCTTAAATTCCTCATGTATTGTTGCAATATATCATTGGTTCTCTTGAGTCAGTGCTACCAAGTCATAAATATGTCATGCTATATGTTCAATGAAAGTGAAGCATAATTTTTCCATTATGTAGTCTTGTTAACCTTTCATGTCGGCCATCCCCATGTCAATTGTACTTGGTGATTCTATCTCTTCACACCATCTCTCAGTTATTGCTTCATGTCGATTGATGGGGGATACATTAAGGTGCTTCTGTGATGGATCTCTTCCTATTGACACCAACACATATCTAGGAAGTGATATAGAAACCAAATAGTACCTTGGAACTTGTAGTCCTCAATGGAAAGTGTCCTCATGATCGATAATGGGTTTATCTCATTGACTCTTGATTGATTAATTCTACGAGTGTTCGACATCGAATACTCTATTGATTTGGATTATATAGAGAATGAAATGAAAGGAAGGAAAATGAATGGAAACACACACATAGAAATATTGCAAAGAACACAATAATACAATGAAACCCAAATTCTATTAATGCATGAAATAGGAAAATACTGTAAAATATAAGGCAATACAAACTAACTAGAATGGTGGTATCTTATCTTTGAAGATAGAGATATCGGCTATGAACATTTGCAGTAAGAAATTACAAGAGGTTGAGATGGAATTTTTAACTTGAATTTATAAAACATAAGAGGAAAAAACCCTAAATATCCAAAACCCTAACCCTAGGAGACGAAGCACAAAAAGGATTGTGGGCCCTGAGGTGGCTAATTGATATGTCAACTCCTTATGGGAACAACTTTTGTATACAATTATATCTATTTGGGGTTCACAATAGTTTGTTGGAAATATATAAATGAGAAGTACAATTGGCGGTAGGCCATGGCCACCTCAAGACCCCAAACAACCAAAAAAACATCATTTAAGGCCTCAAAACAACCCTATAAGTTTAGGACCTAAACAATTGTAGATTAAAAATATACTGCCAATATGGAGACCTATGTTGAGTTAGTGGAAGAGGTGGGTGGCCACCGATGTCCACCTGGATTAGTCCTCCTCCCTTAGGAAGCAATGGTCTCCATTGCATCAAGTTCCCTCATTAGATGGGGGAACTTTTGTTGAATTTGACTCCTAGTGAGCCACTTTCCTTGGTGAAGAAGTTGTCCCACTTTGACAATTTGATAGGGTTGTATGTTCTATTGGTGAATGGCCTTCATCTTGGTATCCATGATTCGATCCACTATAGCCTGTTTAATGCATTGAATATTGAGTTTTGTAGGGGCCAAATGCTCAACCACTTCTGAAGTGTCCAATAGGGGTGGAAAATATGGTCATAGTAGCTCCACATTAAATATTGGGTGCAAGCCAAGGAAAGCAGGGATACTCAATTAAAAATATTTCTCACCCACAACCTTCTTGATGGTGTAAGGCCCATATCATAGTGTTCCAATCTTCCTGTGGGGGCTTGTGAGGCCCTCATTTTGCAAATGGAACCACACCTTATCACCAACCAGAAACTTTTGTGGAATCAAGTGTTGGCAATGTTGTTGCTTGTACTTGGCATTTGATTTTGATAGGATATCATGAACCTATTGTTGGATATACTAGATCCATTCAACAAATTTGGATTCTATATCTACCTCAATCTGAGCATGAGAGGACTCTTATTGTAAAGATGTAATGAGCGGACCTACATCAATGGGGGCCAATGACTGGAATCCCAAGAAAAACTGCAAAGGGCTATGGCCAATAGAGTTGTGGAGGGGTCTTTTGTAGATATGTTGAATATATGGAATTCTCTTATCCCATGTACATGTATGCTTGGATTTGTACATGTGCAGGATATGCACAATCATCCTTGACCACTTCTATTTTTCCATCTGTTTGGGGGTGGAAGGTAGTTGATTTGGTTAGCTCAGTGTCCATTGGAGACCAAAATATGGACCTGAAGTAACTGAGGAACCTACTATCCTTGTGTAAAATAATGTTCCATTGTAGCCCAAAATGAATCCAAGTACATTCAAATATGATATTAGTAGTGGCTTCAGTTGTGATACTCCTCTTGCATGGTGCCAAAATGGCCATATTAGAGGACTGATTGACAACCACAAAGATGCAATCGTTACCATGCTTGGTGGAGGGAAAACATGGCATGTAATCCATGGATACTATCTCCCAGGGCTTGTCTTGGGTAGGTAGAGCAGTGTAAAACCCTTGATTCTTAATGACAAGTTTAGTAATGGCACATGAATGCACAATATGATATACCTTCTAATGACCTATTGGATTTTTGGCTAGTATAAATAATTCTAAAGTATTTATATTGTCTTCTCCACAACAAAGTGACATACCACATGGATGTAATGTGATTCCCAAATTAGATTTGCATGATCAATTAAATACCCCATACTATTAGATCAATTATATTAGGATTGACAAGGGATATGGTGATTTTTTTCACAAGGAGAAAGGATAGAGAAATTCTCAATGGATAGAGCAATACCATGTGTTTATGTGTGTGTGTGTGAGAGAGAGAGAGATATTGATGCTTATTCCTCATCCTTATATTCTAACAACTATCTCTCCCTTGCAAGTGATGGTCCCTTGTGAGTGTTTGCTAGTGTTATCTCAATATATACATGTTGTTTTTGTTATTTATGCCTATATATACGTGATTGATGCCATGTCTATGGTGCCCTTATGCTCTACACCTATTTGAGATGCATAGTAGTGATTGATGTCATGCCTATATATACATTAATGATTCATAACACAAATATGGCCCATATAGCACAAAAGTGTGTCTTAGAGGTGAAAGTATAGAACTTGTTTATCTGCACTTAGTGTTTGATATGTAGTAGTGAAGTCAAGGTCATTGTCATACAATTGGCACCACTTGAAGGCCTTCTGCACACAAGAGTTAAGAACTATTGTTAGTGCCACAATCGGGGGAAGACTGAGACATTTTTCAACATGGTTTTCAATTCCCTTCTTGTACTTAATGTTCAAGTGGAATTTTTGCAAGTACATGGACCACTTCTGATGGTGGTAATTTTGTAAATTTCCTTGTTTTTGCATGAATTGTAGAGGCTTATGATCATACTGGATGATTATTTCCTTTCCCATAATATAGTTCTTCCACTGTCAACATGCTTGCATAGTGGAGCACATATCCTCGTCATAGGTGGGATACCTGGAAACAATATTAGAGAGTGTCTCACTGTGATAGGCCACCAAATGTCTATGCTGAGTGGAGACTAAATAGATAGCATAGTTGGAGGCATCTATCTAAATATTGAATGGTTGTTATAGGTCTAGCGAAGTGAGGACCAGTGTTGAGCAGAGGCAATGCTTCATATCCTAAAATGCATTCTATTTTGACTTAGACCATGAAAAATTGGATTTATCTCCACCCTTGGTTACTTGGCTTAAGGGCCAAGTGATATGAAAGAACCTCAATATGAACCTACGGTAGAAGTTGGCAAGGCCTAAGAAGCTGGAGATATTTTCTAGAGTTGTTGAGGATGGCCAATTATGAATGAATTGGATCTTGGCCAGCTTCACATGCACCCCATGTTCATCCATGATGTATCCTAGATATTGAATTCACTACATGCCAAATGAAAATTTCTCTAGATTGGCATCTAACTTGTGTTACCAAAAATCTCTCAAGATCTATTGAATGTGTTGCAATGTTTTGTTGTAATGTCTATAATCCAAACCCTTTTTAATTGTACATATAGGATGGTGAGTTGTTGGTACCAATTGTAAGTGTAAATGTACATATAGGCTGGTGAGCCGTTGACACTAAGTTTTGGTGTTGCACACACCTGAGTAGTGCGCGAAGAATTTCTATCAAATATAGGGTGCACACATTTCATATTGTTGCACACACCTAGGTAAGTGCACACATATCATAGTGTTTCACAAACTTGGGTAAGTGTGCGGGAATGACATGGGAGTGCACACCAAGCCGAGTTGTATATATGATTGTATATGTAGTGAGGCCAGAGAGCCTATGTGATTAAGTGGCTGGTGAGTCGGGACACAGATAGGGAAGTGTGCCAATCCAAGTAAGTGTAATCATACTCAAGTATTAATATAATATGCATCATTGTGTGTAGATAGACTCGGATGAAAAGAGATGGGAGGCTGACTCCACTGGAAAAATGGAAAAGGGGGAAAGACTTAAGTCTTAGGGAATATTTTATAATATTTCCAGAAAAGTGTAAAGTTATGGATATGTATTTATCCTAAGTTCCTGAGGGTAGGGAATGAGTCACCAAGTGGCTTAAGCTACTTCTGAAGGTGACAAGTGTCGAGTTGAAGGCATGCAATATATTGTTGGCCTTAGTGTATTTCAGGGGGGGGTTCCATTTTCTCATATGCAGAAGAGAGAACTCATTCTGAGAAGAATTTCGTTATGGGGATTATTCATGTTTTAGGCTCTTGTGAGAAGAAGGGGATTAGATGGTATGGAAAATCTAATTATTACTTTATCTGCACAAAGAAGCTTGTAAGGGGTTTTTGTACTATAATCAGATTATTTCTATCAAAGAGTAGGTTTGTCAGGCCCATGAGTAGTCTCTCTAGGTGAAATATTTGATGTTGAAGAGGTGGGTTGTTAGGCCCATGAGCATACTCTCCAGTTGAGAGTGTTGTTGGGAATTTTTCCCTCGTGCATTGGGAATTAGATGCAGGGCTAAAAGGCTTCTTATCCATCCTATTGCAAGTAATCCTTGAAGGGAAGTGGGCTAGCCGAAGGACTATTGAGTAGAGAAGGGGAACACTTCCTTGGGTGTGATAGGTGCATGGGGAATGGGAGAGTGTAGGATAGTTGAAGCAGTGGGCACCTTGGACTGAGCAATTATGTTGAGTATCAAACTTTAGTCTGTCACTAGGAACCCTTTTTCCTTGATGGAGTTAAGCCTCATCTCGGGGGTGACCTATTGCTAAAATGTTATGAGCAACAAAGTCTATAGATGGGAGGAACATTTGAGTTGTGCGCATAGTTGGTGACTTTAATAAAATATAAGTGTTCTTTATGTGTTTGTCTTATTTTCTATGTGCATATTTATCTATTTTTGATATGGTTTAGTTATTGTATGGTGTCGTATATAAGTATTTGTTGTTATTCTGTTTAATGTTGCTTGGGCATGTAAGTATGGTGCTTATACCATGTATTTGTAGTTGTGCATGAGTATGAAAGATGTTGATAGTTTTCCTGTAAGTTAACCTTATGATTTTGGTATGAGCCTCCAGGGAATGTTGAATGGTCATGCGCATAGAGACTACTCTATGTGAACCAGATGCTAGATTTTCTTGTGCGTACTAGGAAGCAGTATGCTCACACAAGGAGAATAGTTTTGGTGTGTGATGTCAGGATTGTTGCATGCACAGTAGTGTTGTGTGATAAATACTCTAGAGTGAAATTGTTTGAGTTTCTTCCATTGTTATAAGTTGTGTGGCATGACTCAAGCTTGGGCTGAGCACGTTACTTCAAGTGATACTGCACAGAATTGTGTTTATAGTAGAATCTATGTAGTGTATTTTGAAATAACATTGTTGAAAAATAATGTGGATGATGTTACAGTTTGGTATCAGAGCAAAGTCAGAGTGTTTTTGGAGTAGCAAAACCCATTTCGAGTGGATGTCTAATTTAGATATTGTAATTAGAGTAATGTCAGAGTGTTTTTGGAGTAGCATGGCCCAGCCCGGGTGGCTGGGGATGTTACATTGTGGTATCAGAGCTATTGGTTCAATACTGGACTTGTATGGGCCAAAGTTCAACAAGAAGTTGTAGAGCTCTAGTTTCAACACTAATCCTGCATGAGTTGAGTTCTACTTAAGGAAAAATTCAAACTGGTAAGTGGCCGAATTTTGAAATTTGGCATGCCCATGATGTTCATTAAATAAGAATGTGCAGATGTGCCTACTAAATGTTGTGTATTGCGGGGTGTGACACTGGAACTATGCAGTAAAGAATGGTGCACGGGTGTGCACACTAAAGATTTGGGGTTGCACAAAACAAATTTGTGGTGCATGCACATTGTTGTGTTTGTTTTGTCACATGGGTGAGCAAAAACACAACACTTTCATTCTTAGTTAAGTCAGTTAAACATGAAAAAAGTTTGTGAGTTGATTAGATAACCAAATACACATGAAACAAGGAAATAAAAACTAAAAATAACTAAGAAATAAATGTTAGAGAAGCTCGAAAGAACTAGAACCATGAAAAGAAAAAAATGATCAATATATAGCTACCAATGGATCAATATATTGATAGGCTAAAAATGGTAGAGGAAGGCAGGGACTTATGAGTCCCCTCTTCCTCCTTGGGAGGGCTCTTGAGTTCCCTAATAGAGAGCTCTTATCTTCATGCAATGGCAAGTGACAGTGGTGAAGAAATACAATGCATATTCCCTCAAGAGGTGAGTGGAATGGCCCTTTCTATAGTGCTTGAATGATTCAAAGAGAAAAGAGGATTCTCAAAGAAGAATTCTTGTAGCATAACAATACCTTGAAGTTCTTAGTTTTCTAGCACACCCATGGCACATATTTATAGTGTCCATTCATGGAAAGATATAATTGGTTCATAGTGTGAACAAGGGGCCTTTTAGGGCACTTACTATCCCTTGACCAACTTCCAAGCTAGATTTCGCTCATATATGAGTGTCAAATCATGTTGGGGGTCAGCCTAGAAGTGGTTGAGAGGTCGAAAAGATTCATAAATGCATCGTTCATAGAAGTGCACAATTTTTTTCGTAGATAGTTGCAGATCTTGCACATAGTGCGCACTGAGCGTTGTGTTAGCCTGTGCATTTTGCGCACTGTGCACACTCTTCCTTTGGTGAATTTGCGCACTTTGATTTTTGAACCAAGTATATAGTTTTTCTATTTTTTGGTGGACTTTGGTGTTGTAGGTGGACTAATTGTTGTTGTCATTGATGTCTTTCTTCAACCATTGTGTGTAATGTTGTGGACGATTTTTCAGTGATAAAAAATGCCCCTTGATGTGTGAGGTTAGGAAAATACATATATCCCAAATACATCAATGTTTATTTTGATGAGAGTGTCATTGCAATGAAGAGTGAAGAGAGGAACTGCAAGAGCAATTCGTTGGAGGGAGAGGGAAAACTATGGGACCGAAACAATTCTCTAGGAAAAAATAAAATCTGTGTACAAACGAGGCAGGAATGCCCCATGCTTGTATCATGAAACCAAAATGTGTGACTGTAACTGAAGATGTATCATGATGTAGATAACTGCAACACCCTCTGGGGCGATTGATAATGACATATGATATTTCTTAATGGCGAACGGGCTCTGATGTGAGTAAAGGATGACTGTAAGAAGTGTCGATGACTCATAGGCATTGATGGCCTATCAATTTTAGAGGTCTTCGACTAGTATGAAAAACTGCAACAGTCGCATAGTAAGACCCACCATAACATGAGAGTTTCCTGAATTCGAATTTTATTGGGGTCAATGAAATTAGAAAGCAATGATGATTCTCTCTGTGCCATTCGAGACTCCTCATTGAAAAGGTAATGAGAGTCAAGATATTGTCGCCCTTCTATAAATTGTGTTGATGTTGATAGAAAGGGAGACATGACACTAAGAAGCAAAGGGATTCTTGAAATCCACTGAGTAATAGATGATATTAGGTACTGACGAGTAATATGAACGAATTCAATGTTGGGCTCTAAAGATGTCCTAAAAACAACCTCTATGCATCATCCAAAGGTAGGCATTGGCACAAGAATTTTACTTGTTTCCTACATAGGTTCTTACCTTCCGTTTTTAATACCTCATCCTCCAGAGATGCAACACCTGTAAAGGAACAACATTCGTAAATGGAATGACAGTTGTTCTGTTCAAATGAACGACACTTCCTGTAAAGGGAACAATAATCATATCAAGCAATCCGAGGTTCATAAACTTACGAAGCACATGAAAAGTATATGGAGGATTGAAGAGGGACTAATCTAATCTAATGTTTAAGCTACAACTAAAATTGAATCATTGATCTAATGCAGGAAATTGAAACACACGACTTGGAATTGAATTGCTACAACCTACGACTGAAATGAAATTGTGTAAATGAAATTAATTTAGGAATGGAGAACTACATGAAGAAAAATAAAATACAAAATGTGAAGAGTTGAATGACACAACAACATATGTGAGCTCACAACAATGAAGCAATCTTACATTACAATAATCAAATAAATATTTATAACAGAATAATGAAAGCATGAAAACCAAAACTATGAATTAAAGCTAAGAATCCCTTTCTTTCAAATCCTAATGACTACTCTCTTTCTCATCCTAATTACCCCCCTCATGAAGAGAGAGTACTCTCTTTTATACATGATATCCTTGAAGATAATATAACCATCTCATAATTACAGATCCACTTTTCTCTCAACCTATTTCCCATTATTACAAAATATAATCCCTTCAATACTCACACATATCTTTCATATATCTTGGATAAGATATGCCAACCAAATCTCCATGATATTCTCCTTGGAATAGGCTTGAATTATCTCCTCAAATGTTGAAATGGTGGAGGAAGTATTCGAGAAGTCCTTTTGAATTAATCCTTCACATATTCCTACACATTACAAAGCTCACACATTTTTGATATATATATGAAAACATGTCGATTTTCTAATCTTTAATCACAAATTCCTTTTAAATACTAAAATGAATAAAGTGGAGAATAATAAGGTGAAAACCAAATATATTTTGAAAAGGATATCATGAAAGGTTAATGGGGCGATGAAATTCGAAGAATGATGAAGAGAAAGGTGGATGAAAATATGACATTTATGAGCCCCAACATAACCCCCAACTGAACTTATTGCATGTCCGCATGCAACTGTGCATGTATCTTCTCAAGAAATTTTGGCATCTGAATGTTGGCTTTGAGTGATGATAATGAATGTTTACAGGATGGTATTTACATGAGTAACAACTGACATTTTCTTATGGTTGGTTCTTGTGTGACAACCATGAATATAAACAATGTTGGTTCTTATGTTAACAACATTCATTTCTTTTATTTGTTCTCTTGCTGTTATGATAATAATTTACCCTTATTCTTACTGGAAAATATATGCTATTAATGTGCATAAGGAAACATCACTGAGTATAAGAAAGCCCTTTTTCATATTTTTGAATCATGCCAATATGTATATGAATGCTCATGGAGCAAAGTGCAATAGAGTAACATTGGAAAAGAAATGTTGGTAAATGGTAAATGAGATTAAAAAAATGGAATGATTGTAGCAGAAAAATGGAGTGATGATAGTGAATAAAGTCCCCTACCCCCCAACTGATTTGGTTGCATGTTCACATGCAACTTGGCATGGGTCATAGAAGTGAAAAGGAAAGGGATCTTGGTGAGGGAATTTTCCAAATTATTCATTGCTAGCAGTTGAGGAATTACATGATTAAAGTTTAGAAAATAACATACCTCCACTTACCCAAAATGTTGATGAACTATGCAATAGGAATATGGATGATGCGGCTGCTAGAGCATGGAAGATGTCACTCTTGTAGGATCAAATGAAAGGTGACTGTTGTTGTAGCTGTGACTGATGTGGTTGCTGGATCAGAGAATGTGAAGTGGAGGAATCTGAACTGTTGCTGAATGAATCATGGAAAAGAGGAAGTATGAAAGTGGAACTCTGGTACTCTCAGATAGATGAAGTCATGCTACTGTAACTGTTGAGGAAGTCAGGAAAAAGTGTATAATCTTCACCTGCTACAACCCGATGGTACAATTCTAATCAAATCCTAATGACTACTCTCTTTCTCATCCTAATTACCCCCCTCATGAAGAGAGAGTACTCTCTTTTATACATAAGAGCCTTGAGGATAATATAACCATCTCATAATTACAGATCCACTTTTCTCTCAACCTATTTCCCATTATTACAAAATATAATCCCTTCAAATCCTCACACATATCTCTCATATATCTTGGATAAGATATGCCAACCAAATCTCCATGATATTCTCCTTGGAATAGGCTTGAATTATCTCCTCAAATATTGAAATGGTGGAGGAAGTATTCAAGAAGTCCTTTTGAATTAATCCTTCATATATTTCTACACATTACAAAGCTCACACATTTTTGAGATATATATGAAAACATGTCGATTTTCTAATATTTAATCACAAATTCCTTTTAAATACTAAAATGAATAAAGTGGAGAATAATAAGGTGAAACCCAAATATATTTATGAAAAAAATATCATGAAAGGTTAATGGGGCGATGAAATGCGAAGAATGATGAAGAGAAAGGTGGATGAAAATATGACATTTCTGAGCCCCAACAGTGAATATGTCGTGGGACTCAAGATTTCCCTTGGCTGGGGAATTTGAAGGATGACTAGTAGCAACCATAAAATAGGATCTAGTGTCAGGGGGATGACTAAATATGGGGTTAAACTGTGCCATAGGCTAACAAAGTGGGAAAACACAGAGATCTTGGGTAAATGGACTTGGGATACTCGGGGTTTGTTAACAATGTCTGTATGAAAAAATGGATGCCCCAACCAAGGGAGACATGGGTTGCTTTGCTGGGTAAAAGAAGGCCATTGAGGATGATGACTAAAAATCTATGTATATGCTAAAAAAGAGGGCTTTATACAATTACCAAAGAAATAAAGAATAATTTGGGTTGAGTATACAGATACATAAATGAGTTCCCCAGTGAAAGATGGCTTGGCCTTTTTAGGGAACATGTTTTTGAAAGAAAATTGGTGGAGGGTGGGGGTCCCATGGGTGGGTTTCTGTATTAGGTAAGTGGGTGGAAGGAGACTTGCAGATGGGACAAATGATAGTGGATGAGATGGAGGGCTAATGAAATTGCAGGGGTGTAGTCAATACAACCAAGTGTAAGATGATATGACCTGAGAGTCCATTGGGAAGGTTCAAAATATGATGAGAAGAAGTATGGGGTTCATTCTCGGAAGTGAAAAATACTATCAGGACTCCCAATCCTAGGGGGTGAAATCAGCCTGAGTGTCAAGTTGCTGAGGGGAACTATGAATGGGACAACTCACGTGGGGGAGAATGCTATCGGATGACAGTACCAAAATGTGGTAGAGATGAAGATATTGCTGAGCCAAATGTAGGGACCCTAAAGGAAAATGTCAGAGGCTTTGACTGAGGTATGCAATTGATTTACAAAGGGAATAATTACATGCCAATGTCGAACATATACTTGAAGGGGATGTAAGCTTGATGAACAAGTACCTGCACACAAAAAACCAAATACCCGACATGAACAATATCTGATGATAAAATATATGACAACTATTTGATTAAAACTAAAAGTGAACATGCATACCTGAACGTGGCGTGAGAAAAATGCTCTTCCTGGGCCCAGTGTAGTTGATAACTTGGGGAATGTGAATGTGTAGGTGGCGGGATTAGGATCTCATGGCTAATAACGGATTGAAAAACAAAGGCTCTGGGATCCTGTAACATAGTGTGGAAGTTGGGAAAAAGGGGCTACATATGGATCGTGGGCCCACAATGCCACCTCATTTATACCTGTCACTATCGCTGAGCTGACGAGAGAGATTTGAGGATATTTTGAGATTACGGGAGTGTGAGGCTACGGATCTAGGAGCGGCGAGAGACAGGTTAGTGGCCCTATCATCCTGTACCTTGTGAATTTGATATTTTGTAGGTAGGGGCTGTACAGAGGGCCATACAAGGGGTTTTAAAGGTAGGGGCCCACAAGTGCGTGGGAAAAGGGGAAATACCCGCACATGTGTGCATGGGTATAAATCGATTTCCCACAAATTATGTGCGATATTTTTCAATACAGTCGCACATGATTAATGCGCGGTTGTGGCGAGAAATCTTGCTCATAATGTGCGGCTGTCTCTGAGATAGCCGCACACATGTGTGCGAGGGATAGCCAGACATGCATGCATTGGATGTGCGCCTATCTGACAGATAGGTGTGCACCCATGCGTGCCTATGGAAGACACAGTTGTGCATTAGTGCGTGACTTTCTAAAGAACAATTGTGCACAGATGCACAAATGTATGGGGGAAATCGTGCATTGTGTGCAAGTGAAGGGGTGTAGTTTTTTATGTTTTTTGATGGATGATGAGGCTGATTAGATGTTTCTGGGTGGATGCAGGTGATCAACAGAGCCTATAGCACGATGTCGGTCCACTAGTGAGAGCGTGACTGGGACCGGTTGCAAGAGGTTGCGAGGGCGCAACCTAGAGTTTGTAGACACTTGGAAGCCTGCGGGTTGCTCAAGTTCATTGATTTCCCCCTTATACGGTCGCAAGAGTACCTACTAAAGTTTCTCATTCGGATGTGGAGCACTGATCTGCAGTGTTTCCTTGTGAGAGGGTAGCAGTTGACATTCTCTGCGACAGAGGGTGTGTATTTTTTCACTCGACTCCCATTTTGTGGGAGGGCCCTGGCCATTGATACCCATATTCTAGGGGAGGATCCAGTTGAGACCATGGCGGCTTGCCACTTTTCTGGGACGAACCCTATGTCGGGTTTGGTTTTCCGTATTGAGGCCATCGATGACTTATTGACTGAGTGCATCGTGACTATGGTGGTGAGGATATATGGATCCTTGGGGACTCAGCGGATCACTAGTGGTAGAGGAGGTCCTGGATTGGGACCTATTTGCATGGGGTGTAGTGATTCACACCAATATCATGTCCCAGCTAAACTAGTTTCAGTGATTCGACTTCAGTGACTTTTCATTTGGGTTAGTTTTAGTGGCCTAGTTTTTGGAGCGGGTGCCTCTATTACGCCCGAGGATTCTGCTAGAGCCAGCAGGGTGGTAAGAGTCATGTTTGATGCGATGGGTACACGTGTTGGCTCGTCATGGAGGATGGGAGGGTGGCCACTATTTTACTTCCATGGTGGCTCGAGTGTGGCACTATATGCCACAGGTGATTCTGAGATATCCATACGTGAGTATGGACTACCGATAGGATCTGGACATGGTGCTACCTCTTGGAGAGGACTGGGATCAGAGAGGTATGTGTTGTATTTTGTTTTTTTTTATTTTGGTAGTTATAATTTATCATACATGTATATGGGTGTTGACATCATATTTGGTGTTGTATTGTAGATGTTGAACCCCAAGGGTGAGAGGGAGAGGTTTTCGGGAATCCATCTCTACGAAAGCCGGCTCGACAATAGCCTACAAAGCCTAGGGTTCTATAGAGGTGTCGATGAGATGACACTGGTGCTGGACCAACCAGAGGGCCACATGGTGATGCTGTGACCACTTTAGAGGATTTGTGTAAACGGTTAGAGAAGGTCCTGCAGGGTGTGCCTGAGGGCATATGTGCCCATATCCAGGATGAGGAGGTCCTAGAATAGTGCATGGGGGTACCAACAGAGTGGAAGACATTGATCCGTAGAGAAGTAGTGGCAGGGGCAACGATGATTGGTCAGATGCCTCCTGGAGCTAGAGGGCCCCCAACTAGTGGGGTACTTCTGGCTAACAGAGGACCTGAGGGGGGAGCTCTAGGGGCACCTTGAGTGCCAATTTTTTTATGTACGGGCTTGGGAGCCCAATTTTTGTATAGGGTACTTGATACCAATTTTGAACTCATAGGGGTGATGGGATTCATGAGCCTATGAGAAATTATATGTATATTTTTTGTAAACATTTCGGACCTTGATGATATGATATATATATGATAGATATATTGGATCACTCTTGTCTTTATGTTTTGTGTTTTATGATGTATGATGTCTATTCTATGTGTGGACAAATGTATGATGTTGTGTATATGATGTTGTTTAATGTGATAAATTCCAATCTAATACTAGGTTATCCATGTGATCTGCTACTTGATTGAGGTTTCTTGGAATATGTGTAAATGTGATGGAATCAAAGTTGCGAGATAGGAGTCTAACTTGCAGGTATTTGCGAAAGAGGCAAGGATCATGAACATGATACACGTTGTTGAGACGCAGGATGAAAAGTTGGGAATCTAATAGAACGCTAAGGTGACGAATGTGGTGGTGAGTGGCATCGGTGAGGAGACCAATGATGATGTCATATTCAGCTTGGTTTTTGGTGGTCAAGCATAAACATATGCCACTGGAGTGGCGTAGGATATGTGAGGGGGTATAGATTTCCCAAGCGGCCGAAGCGAGATTCTAGGTTCAACGGCTGGCACCATTAGTGTAACCGATGTGGTAGGATGATGGATAATTCATCTGCTAATAACACGGGTGATAGATCAGACACTAGGAGTGGTGGTAGAAAAGAAGACTAAAAAATATACAAATGTGTACAAAGAAAAACCTAAGGTAGAGGGGCTACACTTAGGTGTAAAACTTCTTTAAGTACAACTTGTTGACGAGTTCTTTGAGAGGGTAGCCTTCTGGAGAGGCCAATATGTAGGTACCTTTAGTGAGGCAATGTTGGATGATGAAGGGGCCCTGCCATAATGACTCAAATTTCCAATGGCCTAGAGTGTCGTGGGCAATATCATAGGCTAACACGAGATTACCTTCATTGAATGAGTGAAGGTTGACATGGCGGTCGAAGGTGGATTTGGGTCGTCTTTCAGCTACCTCATTGTGTTGGAATGAAGATAGACAGTCTTCATCAAGAAACTCTAAGGTCAGTAGGCATTTCTCCATTGGCGCAGTGTTAGGTAAGAGCTATATGGTAGTGCGTATCATGGGGATTTCACACTCGATAGGGAGGGTGGATTCAATCCCATAGACGAGGTAAAACCGGTGGCAGTTTTGACTTCCATGCGATAATCCCATAGAGAGGAAAACAATATATGATGCCAGTTGGTCTTATGTTTGTTGATGATATGTTGTAGCATGGTTTTGAGGACTTTATTGGCAGCCTTGACCTGTCCATTGGAATGAGGGTAGTATGGGGAGGAAAACTCATGTGTGAAGCCTAATTTTGAGGAGAGTTATACAAATATCTTGTTCTCAAAATGTTTACCATGGTCAGAATCTAACTATTGTGGGAATCTAAACCGGGTAATGACATGGTTGAAGAAAAAATGTGTTGTTGTGTGAGCAGTGCTTTTAAATGTGGGCATGGCTTCATCCCATTTGGTAAAGTAATCTACTACCACGACAATGTACTTGTGTCCATTATTGGATGGAGGATGGAAATTCATGAAGTCTATGCCCCATTTACAGAAGGGGATGGCGGTGCTGACTGGGTGTAGAAGAGATGGTGGAGCACCTGCTTTGTTTGCATAAAGCTGGAATTTGTCGCATCGCTTGATATCATGGATGTAGTCATGAAATAAAGTGGGCCATAAGTACCCTTCTTGAATGATTTTTTGGGCTGTAGACATACCTAAGTAGTTTCCACCGCAAGCACCATTGTGGCAATCATTCAAGACTCTATTAGCTTCGTCGATGGTAAGGCATCACCGAAGGATGGTATCAACCCCATGTTGATAAAGAATGTCTCCGATGAGGAGGTATCGAGGGGCCTGATGGCGAATGCATCGATGATCATCGTGAGAGAGATGAGACCCAAACTTCTGTGTCTAAAGGTAGACAAGGAGGTCACCATACTAGGGGTCATCAGAGGGGATGAAGAAGAGGTGTTCATTGGGGAAATCCTCATTGATGGGGGAATCATTAGCGTCCAAGGGAAAAGTCGTAATGAGTTTGAATAAGACAAGAGCTTTATTTCTTTTGTGAGTAGAGAACTCTAGATGGTATTCCTAGAGGATAACAATCCATCGGGTAAATTTTCCATTAATATGTCATCGACTAAGCAAGTATTGCATGGGGTTGGAATCTGCTACAACCTTGGTATTTTGAAGCAGAATATAATTTTGCAGTTTTTGGACTGCAAGGACAACTGCTAATGCAAGTTTCTCATCATGATTATAATTCAGCGGTGGTCCTAAAATTATTTTACTAATGTAGTAAATCACATGTTCACGCCCATGATCCCCTAATTCGATGAGGACTCCTGCAACTGAGACAGTCGAGGCTAATAAGTACAGGATGTAATTGTGATCATAGTCTGGGGGACTAAACAAAGGGGCCTTGGATAGGGCATATTTTAAATCATCAAAAGTTGTTTGAGCATGTTTTTCCCACCGAAATGGGATATCATGTCACAGTAGGTGGAGAAAACCATGTGCGTGAGTAGTGTAGTCTGGGACAAAGTGATGTAAAAAGTTGGCTTTTCCTTATAGGCTCTGCAGTTGGCGTAAATTCCTAGGTGGTGGAATTTATGTATTAGCTTGGACCTTGAGGGGGTCCACCATGATGTCGTGTTGGGAGACAATGAACCCAAGGAGGTGTCTGAACGAGATGCAAAAGATGCACTTGAGGGGGTTCAAGTAGATATTATACTGGAAACATTGTTGGAAAATGATGTGTAAGTCATCTAAATGTTGGGTTTGCTTTTTGGATCGAGCAGTGAGGTCGTCCAAATAGGCTAGAATGATGCGAGCAAGATCATGAAAAACATAGGTCATGGCCCATTGAAACGTAGCACCAATGTTTTTGAGTCCAAAAGGCATGACGCGATAAGCAAAGGTACCCCAAGGGGTTGTAAATGTGGTTTTGTATTGATTTGCGGGGTGGATTTGAATTTGGTTATAGCAGGAGAACCCGTCCATAAAGGAAAGTGCCTCATGGTCGGCACAATCATCGATGATTTGGTCGATGAAAGGGGTTGGGAAGTTGTCTTTGGGACAAGCATGGTTGAGATCATGAAAGTCCGTGTAGACACGAATAGTTCCCTGTTTTTTGTTAATGGGGACACGGTTGGAGACCCATGAAGTGTACACAATGGGGTAAATGAACCTGACAGTGTATAACTTGTCGATTTCGTATTTGATAGCCGCAACTTTGGATGGGTGGAGGGGGCATTTCTTTTGATGAATAAGGGCAATATCTGGCCAGGTGTCAATTCAGTGTTTGACTATAGAAGGATCGAGGCTAGGAATCTTTGTATATGACCAGGAGAAAATATCCTGGTATTCCTGAAAGAGAGCTTTATAAGCAATGATTTCTTCAGGGGAGCATGTGACGCCAATAGTGATCTCTTCTATGATGCCTGGTTTAATGGAAATGTCATTTTTTACGATGGGGGAGATGTTGGCCATGTTGCCTTCTTCAAAACCATCGGGGGAAGGGATAAGGTTTTTGAACCAGTCTATATGCCCTGAAGGAATGAAATCCTTGGTTTCGATTGCACACAAAGAGGCTTGGGTAGGAGGGTGAACGACCTCTTGTGAGAAATAGTGCTCGATGATGGAGTGCATTCCATGGGGAATCAGGGGTGGTGAGTTCCTCTAATATATCTTCGTTGAAGTGGAAAATGCGAGAAGACAGGGGATCCCAGGAGATGGTAGGGGGAATCGTCAACGGGAAAGTGTTATTTTCCTCGAGAGATGAGGATATAGAATGGATGTTGTACACAGGGTGTGAAGGCTCTCTTGACATGATCTGAATGTCACAATACTATGGATGGTACCTCATTCACGTGGATACTGACGAAGAAACATAACAAATGTCAGTAATGTGAGTAGTAGTAGGAAGAGCCTGAGGGGACTTAGGAATGGATGTGTGGCATACTGTAGCTAATGTTTGGAGAAACTGAGGTAGAGTCAGGAAATGATGGGTGTAATAGCCATATTCTGAGCATATGGCACAAGTGAAATTGGTTCGTAACCCTTTATTGCATGCAGTTGGGGACTCCGTAGTAGCAGTTGAAGTGCTAGGTGGAGTGGTAAGCAATGGGGTTGCTTTGGGGAGTTGGATAAGATTGTGTAACTCAGGAAGAGTAGGACATCGATTAGTGGGGTGTCCTTCTCTTTCACATAGTGCACAAGGAGGTTGATCTCGGGGAGGGAGAGAAGAAATGGGATCATTATTCCTTCATCTTTCCCCAGTAGTGGTGGTATTTCCACCAGTTGGGGGTGAGGATGGTGTGGCAGGAGCCTATACTGGGATCTACATCGGTAATCCCTCTGTCTAAGGAGGGAGAGATGATGTAGGAACCATGGCAGGTGGATGAAGATACCATATAGGGATGGAAAGCACCATGTTGGTAAGGGTATAAGAAGGGTATTTTTGTAATGACTTGACAGTCTATCTCCCAAATAGGGATTTTCCCCTGAAGGGGGGGGAATCCGAGAAAAGTTGTTCAATGGTGGTTTCAGGGAATCCCTGAGGTAGTAGTTTGTCGACTGGTGGGACTTCAATGTAAGTAGAAGAATCCATGAGAGTAGTATTGATCTAGGTGGATATCGGTGGCCACCCACCTTTTCCAACTAGCTCAAAACAGTTTTTTGGCAATTTTGGCAATTTACTATTTTTAGCAGTTTTTACTTCTAGGGCCATTTTGAGGGCCTAAATGAAGGTTTTTTGGGATCGAGCTTCTCAATGATATTCTATGTCATAGTTGAGCCCCCAAAATGAATCTCCTCAATGATGCCTTTCCAATGGGCTATCATACGTCTAAAACAGAGATCGTATGCAAAAGTTATGACCCCAGGAAGTTAATGTACTAACTTACCCAAATGGGGCCCACATGACTTTTGGTGCTTCATCTCCTAGGGTTAGGTTTTTGGATGTCTATGGTTTTGGTCATTCATGTTTATTGTAAAAATGCCTTCAGAGCCTCATTGTAATCTTGTTGTTGTGAATGAGTGCAACCGTCACATCTCTTCTAAGAGATAAGCCGCCACCATTCCAGCAAGCTTGTTTCCGCTGCATTTTACAGTTTCAACTTATTTCATTATTGAATAGAAAATTAGTTTCACTGTATCTCTGTTATTTTGTGTTAAGAACCTATTAATAATCTGTATTCATTTCATTCTTCTTGTAAAATCCAGATCAGTGGTATCAGAGCAGTCTGCTCCTTGTCGTCTTAATGCGTGTCCCCAACAAGGTCGGAGTACAAAGAGTTGGGTCTCGAGCTTTTTTCTCTTGAGGAAAAAATCTCTCGCATGCTCAAGCGACCTCTCATGGCAGGAAAAAATAAATATTATGGGATAGAAGATCCTTTCAAACTGTTGATTGAGGAATCCCTCACACAAGAGAGGAACGAGATGATGGATAGTTTCGCGCAAATCCTTTGGCGGCTACCAACAGGCGACGCATCTTCTTTGAGCGGAGGCGCCTCCCCCTTTAAGGTAAAAATAAACTTCGATATTCCTATATTTGAAGGTTTGATAGATGCAGATGCTGTAGACAAATGGTTGAATCTACTAGAAGGGTATTTTTCTTTCCATAACTTTTCGGATAAAGAAAAGATTACTTTTGCGCTCCTCAAAGCCATTCCCCATGTCAAAGATTGGTGGGAAAATTTATGTGAGAAAATGGAAACAGAGGAAACCTCATTATTTACAGCCACAGCCACCTGGGAATCCTTCAAGGATGCTATTAAGGAACAATACTACCCTTTCAGAAGTTATGACGACCTGTATACCAAATGGACTACATTGTGCAAGAAAAGGACCAAGCAGTGTCAGATTTCATAAATATCTTCCATACCTTGCGCACCAAGATGAGTATCAAAGATTTGGAGTGACATCTGGTGCTCAAGTACCAAAGTTCTCTGCATAGATACATCCAGACCGAAATGGAATTTCTAGACATCTCATCCTTGGGTGTGGCCTATCGATATGCCGTCAAAATCGAGAAGAAGCTCAAACAAAAGGCACAACAATTTTGGCTTGGGAACCCCTCACAACAAAAGCCAGTAAAGGGAGGCACCAACCCATAGAACAAAGGATAGAACAAATATGGAAAGTATCAGTACAACCAGTCCAAGCCGCAAGAAAATAAGGACACCGGAAAGACTAAGAAAGATATCAGGAAGTGGTGTGACTTCCATAAGAGCCCTTGGCATAACACTGTTGACTGCCGCTCAAAGCAGTCATTGGTGGCCGAAGTGAAAGCCTTTGAATCAGATGCAGATTCTGAATCTGAGCCAGAACTAGAAAGGGGAATATGGATCATTGACGCGAAACCCAGTGTCACCGTTGCTACCACCAACCTCCAGCTTGGTGAACCAGCCAAGCCAGAAGCAGGAGCGCCCCTCTTCCATTCCCAGATGTGGGTAAAAGGAACCCCGCTACCCTTCATCATTGATAGAGGTAGCCAGAAGAACCTCATCTCAACATAGGTCATCAAGCGGCTGTCCCTACTGACAACATCGCACCCACAACCCTACACCATTGGATGGCTCCTCCAAGGAAGTGATCTCTGCATCAACTAATAGTGTCGACTGTCATACGACATCAAGCCCTTCAAAGACAAGGTATTGTGTGATGTTTCTCCTCTCGAATTTTTTGATGTTCTTTTGGGCCAACCTTATTTATGGAAACGTCATGCTGTATATGAGTCTAGGCCTCATAGTGTTATTATTACTTTGAACAAGAAACTATACAGGATACCCGAGTCAATCCCACCTAGTGCTATTTCCTTGATCTCGGCTAAGCAATGTAGGAAGGTCGTCTCTTAGACATGGAAGTTTTTCTTCTTCATGATTCGCTCTCAGAATAAGTGAAAGATCACAACCACATCCAGGGTCTCTACGGTCGACCTCTCCACACAGCAGAAGAAAGTAGATAAGGTCATGGAAGAATACTCATATATCTTCTCCTCACCTACCAGGGTACCTCTGCACTACTAGGTCAAGCACCCCATCGATATGACCCCCGATGCACCACTGCGCAATGGGCCAGTCTATCATCGCTCTCTGTTAGAGAATGAGGAGATCAAGAAACAGATCCAAGAGCTGCTCCACAAGGGGAACATCCGTCCCAGCTCATCACCTTGCGGGAGCCCAATCGTGCTGGTACAGAAGAAAGATGGAACTTGGCGACTCTGCATTGATTATTAGGCTCTGAATAAGATCACAGTCAGAAGCTGGTACCCGATTCCCCGAATCGATGACCTCCTTGATCAAATCACTAGGGCCAAATACTTCAGTAATATTGATCTAAAGTCTAGCTACCACCAGGTCCCGATAGAACAGACAAATGTATGGAAGACTGCCTTCAAGTCAAAGGAAGGCCTTTTTGAATGGTTGGTCATGCCCTTTGGTTTGAAAAATGCACCAACCACTTTCACGAGGTTGATGGATGATATCCTGTGACCATTCACCAATAATTTTGTAGTGGTGTATCTTGATGACATTCTCATTTACAACAAGACTTGGGCCGAACACTTGCAGCATATTCAATAGGTTCTGCACACCCTGCGACAACACAAGCTATACGCCAACTTGGAAAAATGTTCCTTCAGCATGGACAGGGTCCATTACCTGGGCTACATTGTTGATCAACATGGCGTACATGTGGATCTAGCCAAGATCCAAGTCATTCGTGACTGGCTAGCCTCAACCACACTCACCGAGCTCCGGAGCTTCTTGGGCCTTGCCAATTTCTACCACAGCTTCATGTTGGGATTCTCCCATATTTCATGGGCCCTTAGCCAAATAACTAGGGGTGGTGGTAAGGCAAAATTTAAATGGGGGCAGCCCCAACAACAAGAGTTCAATGATTTGAAGCAGTGCTTGTGCTCAGCCCCAGTACTTTCACTCCTAGACCTACAACAACCCTTTGAGATTGAAACAGATGCTTTCGACTATGCTGTGGGTGCCGTTCTCACTCAGCATGGCCACCTCATGTCCTATCATAGTGAGAAACTATTAGATATTGTACGTAAGTACCCTACTTACGACAAAGAAATGTACTCCATTGTGCAAGCCTGTCGCCAATGGAGACACTACATTCTTGGGAAGGAGACGGTCATTCGCACTGATCATAAGCCACTACAGTTCATACAGACACAAGGAAAATTGCAGAATGACCGCCATCAAAAGTGGTCCACATACTTGCAGCAATTCCACCTCAACATCAAGTATAAAACATGAAACACCAATCATGTCACTGATTTCCTCAACAGTCCACCAATTGCGGCACTCACCACGGTGCTAGACTCTTGTGACCATGAGACCTTTGGATGGCCCCAACTCTACGAAACAGACCCAGACTTCGCCACCACCTACCAAATGTTGGGGGCAAACGCAGTTGTCAATAATTTCCATATTCAGGATGGGTTGTTGTGTCATCTAAGCCATATCTGTGTTCCATCAAGCAAGCGAGCAAAGCTGATTTGGGAATCCCACTACAGTCAGGTGGCAGGACACTTCATCATCGAAAAGATAGTGGTGATTCTACAGAAACATTTCTACTGGCCAAAACTTCGACAGGAGGTCAGCAAGTATATCAGGTCCTGCATTGCCTATACGATTGCCAAACTGACCACTAAGAAACAGGGCTTGTACACCCCTCTTCCTACTCCTAACAGGCCATGGGAATCCATCTCAATGGACTACATGTCGGGCCTCCTGTCCACCAAGTGAGAAAATGACTGTGTTTTTGTGGTTGTTGATTGCTTTTCTAAGATGGCGATTTTGGTTGCCTGCAAGAAGAACATCAAAGCAGAGGCCACTGCCAAGCTCTTCTTTGAACGAGTCTGGGTACATTTTGGAATCCCACAAACCATTGTCTCTAATTGGGACAGTCAATTTCTCAGCACATTCTGGTTGAGCCTCTGGTCACTGCTGGACACCAAGCTCACCAAATCCACGACCTTCCACCCGCAGACAGATGGACAAACCGAGGTCGTAAACTGAATGATTGTGCATATCCTCCACATGTATAATTCACAACATCCTTACACATGGGATGAGAGTCTTCCCTATGTCCAACATAGCTACAACCGAGCCCTGCATAGCTCAACTGGACACAACCCCTTTCAGGTGGGGTTGGGATTCCAACCATTGGGTCCCATAGATGTTTCACTTCCCCTTGCGGTCACCTAGACCGACTCATCCCCTGTTCCAATTGAAGCTAACAAAGCCACTCGGTTCATTCAGCAGATCCATCACATCCACCAGCAGGTTCAGGATATCCTACAGAAGTCCAATGACAAGTACAAACAATGCCATAATCAACATCGGGTGCCACATAAGTTTCAGGTGGGCAACAAAGTTTGGTTGCACTTGCAGAAAGAATGCCTCACATGAGCCCATCGGAAGCTTTGACCACTCTGTTATGGGTCATACACCATCACCAAGGCCATGGGAGATAATGATTTCAGCTCAACATTCCTCCTTTCCTTGGCATGCACCCAATGTTCAACGTGGATCTCCTTCGCCCTTATTTCCCACCATTATTAGACACCTCAGAAGTAGCAGAACAACTGACACCAACTAAGATCAACCCCAACTGCATACAACAGGAATCCAATGATCAGATTGTGGACACACAAATCAAAGGCACTCGACAACAAAGGTTCTAGCTTTATCGAGTCATCAAAGCAAGACAGCTCTTGCACCAAGGCAAGTGGCTCACCCGGGGCCAGATTCAACAGAAATTTCCTCATCTGATGGGGGACCTCAACGCAATGGAGACCGTTTCTTACTAAGTATGGAGGATTGATCTAGGTGTATATCGGTGGCCACCCACCTTTTCCAACTAGCTCAAAACATTTTTTTGGCAATTTTGGCAATTTACTAGTTTTAGCAGTTTTTACTTCCAGGGCCATTTTTAGGGCCTAAATGAAGGTTTTTTTGGATTGAGCTTCTCAATGATTTCCTACGAAATGATTGAGGCCCCAAAATGAATCTCCTCAACGATACCTTTCCAATGGGCTATCATATTCCTAAAACAGAGATTGTATGCAAATGTTACGACCCCGGGAAGTTAATGTACTAACTTGCCCAAACGGGGCCCACATGACTTTTGACGCTTCATCTACTAGGGTTAGGTTTTTGGATGTCTAGGGTTTTTGGAATTCCTATTTATTGTAAAAATGCATTCAGAGCCTCATTGTAATCTTCTTCTTGTGAATGAGCGCAACCATCACATCTCTTCTTAGAGATAAGCCACCACCATTCCAACAAGCTTATTTCCACTGCATTTTACAGTTTCAGCTTATTTCATTATTGAATAGAAAACTAGTTTCACTGTATCTCTGTTATTTTGTGTTAAGTACCAGTTAATAATCTGTAGTCATTTCATTCTGCTTATAAAATCCGGACCAAGTGTTGTCTCCGATATCGGTTCTGTTAGAGGAAACTACACACACTTGTGCTGAAATGGAAGGATGTAGGAGGGGTGGTGCTCCAGGATAAGCCCCTAGCAAGGATGGATCCTTGAATATTCCAGGACCCAGATGACTAAAAAATCATCTGAGCTAGTGTGGACAAGGGGGAGGATGTTATCAATGTTGGCAGAATGATTAGGCTCGTAATGTGTAAGTTGGTCAATGGCGATGATTTTCTCGTTATGGGGGAATATCATCGTATGAAACAAAGAAGAGGATACTTCCTTCATAGCATACATGTACCTATGCCCGAAAAATATATTTTAATCAAGTGGGGCATCAATAACGTCAATGTCAATCAGGATGGTTTTTCCCTCAAGTTCTATGGGGACATTTTGGAAGAGCCCTTCAGGGGATGATGGGTGACCGTCATAAGCTCTCAGGGTGATGGCAGTTGGTACTAGCTCAGGTGAGCCAAGTTTTTTCCATAAAACATTGGACATGATGCATGTGGATGTACCTTCATTGATGATACAATGATGAACTGTGATTTTTCAGATCTTAACTAGTATCTGAAAAGCTACTAGGGTGGGGAGGTGTGGTTCCCCGTTATCTAGATCAAAGGTGATGAGTCGACTATCAGCTGGGTCAACTGCCCCCATGGTGGAAAGAAAGGAATTTCACTGTGATGGAAAGGTTTGGAGGACCTCCAATACATACATGGTTGCAGGGGATTGTGATAAATAATCAACTAAACTGTAGTTATGGGCGGCCCTAGCATGAGGGTTATGTACATTCTGTCGTAAAGGTACACTGGGTATCCGAGGATTGGGTTCAGTGTTAGGGCATGGGATCATCAATGGTTGTCTGGCTGAATCAAGAGTTGTTCCTGAGATGGTTGGGGTAGAGTCAGGAGGGACTCCGTATTGATGATCGCGAGTTTGCATAATAATTTCTTCCTTGCTGGTAAGGAGGATATTGCAATCGACCAAATTTATGGGTTGATTAGGACCTGGATTTTGATACTGCCCCATTTGTGGTGGGGCTGAGTTTATCTCTTATTGGGTATTCATCACACCTTGGTGTGGAATAGGGTTTTGCAACATGACCAGATGTGGTGGTTGCAAATAATGTTGGGGGGCTTCCTAAGGGGCAGGCGGTGCTAGAGGGCGTTGAGTGTTCATGGATTCTTTCATCCATTTGAAATCGACAATTTGGGGGTAGTGGTGAGTATAATGTCCATACTCGCCACATAGAGTGAAAGGTAAGTTAGTTATGAGGTTTTTTTTCTTCCCTTGTCATGGTTGGTTGTTATTGTTTTCCCCTTGGGGGTTTTGGTTGCCTTGATTCTGATTGTCCCCAACGAGTCGGTTTTGTTGGGGGTTATTTCCTCCTGGTCCCGGGTTGTTATTGTTTGGGTTTTTTCCTTTATTCTTGGAATTATTTGGTTGATAGGTTGGATTTTCCATATTCAATTGTTCAAAATCATGAACCTGTTGAATGGGAGAGGGATGAACAAAATTGACAATGACATGTAGTTTCCCTTGTGGAGGAGCGACTTACTGGGGGGGAACATGAAATGGAAAATATGGATTGTTTTGTGGAGATGATCCATATGGTTTGTAGGAAGTTGAATTACTTTCACCACTATTGGGGTTATATGCAGGGGTTGGGGGTAAAATCATACTTGGTTGAGAGACCGGATGCATCATGGGTACCGGTGGGGGTCCCCCTAACGGTTGAGAGGGACCAACAGGATATGACTATTGGTGAGTGGTAGGAGGGTAATAAGACGTCCCTCCATATGGTTGCAGATATTGATTTGCACCATAAGTAGGTGAGGGGTGGTTTTAAGGGTTGTGGTGTGTCATAGAACCAATTAACCCATCTGTAGCATGAGAAACCCTAGGTTTGTCCTGGCCAAATGGTAGGGGTCTGGGTGCATTAGGAAATACTATGTACAACTAACATGATTGAGTGTATATGAGGTCAAATTGTTGGGACTTGCTAATGGCCTCTTCTTCTGATTGAGGAAAGGTGGATGCTACATCCTTGGCAATCACAGGGACGAGTCATTTCATGAACCAATCGAGACATTGTTCTTTGGTAGTTTCCTCTTTACACAAACTACGTCGTCGTCACCATTCATGGATGTGGTCGGTGATATGGATAGTAGTGGTTTGTTTGAAGTCTGAGAGAATCTCTAAACCAGTGTCATGGAAAACTCAACAGTGGGGTCTGAAGCCACCAAAAGAGGAACTAGTGAAGGTTGAAGTAGTTAGTTATAATGAGGGGTAGAGGGTGCATATCCCGAAAGAGCTGGCGATATTTCCCAATAGCCACAAAAAATCCAACCAAGGTGCGATTGCAGCCCACAACCGCCACCTGTGTAGATATTGTAAGTTTTTCCACTAAGTACCTCGGTCAAAGTGAGACATTTAGATTTTCGGCCTCAGAAATGGGTCACGGGCTGGATGCCCTAACAAGAGTTGCGTGACTCAAGGAGGGATGTGTAGAAAAATCGAAACTCGACCTTCAACCCTTCATGAGTATCTTCCTACCTTATGGTATAGGAACACTTGACTTGGAGGATTTAAAGGATCCATGTTCTCAACTTCTATTGTTTCAAAATGTGATAACCTGATAATGGGGTTTTATTTGGATGCCTACCCTTGAGATCCTACTTAGACTAAAACATTTATTTTGTCACCTCCTGTGGAGGAAAATTTTGTGCATGCTTATAAATTTTTTAGAAGTGGTGGGCTGAGAGATTGGGGGTATGGACCAATCTCGTTTGAATTAAATGAGTGTGGATAATTTCCAAAGAAGTAGTCAGATCTTATGGAATTCCTTTGAAGTACTTATGGGTACTACAAAAGAAAGCTTACTTCGACCTCCACTATTTTAATAGAAATTATGTGTGTGAGGAGTTGATTTGTGTGCAAGAAAGTGAAAAGTGTGAAAATATTTTTAATAAGTTAAGTGTAAGATTGCAGCATGTGGACTTCATGTGGCCCTTAAAAATCTTCTTACCTAGCTTACTATGTGTCTTTGGTACAACCTTGCTGAATATTTAAAGCCCTAAAGAACTAGCAATGTGGACATATGGGTCCATACTTGATCCTTTAAACTCCCTAAAATGTTGTCTATACTAAAAAAGATTTTTAAAACTATCCTAGGATTGTAGACATGTGGGCATGTATGGGCCCGTTACTTGATCTATTTAAATTTTCCTAGAGTGTTGTTTAAACTAAGAAATATTTTAGAAACTATCCTAAGATTGCAAACATGTGGGCATGTGCAGGCCCTTACAAAACTTTAAGATGATTTCCAAAACTAAGAGGTACCCTAGGGGGGCTTTGTCCTCTCCTAATGATTTATTTAAGGGAGATGAAATGTCCTCTCAACCACCTTTTATGATTCCCTAGATCACACTAGGGTGCGGGGGAAGAGCATACTTGAGGGTCAAAATTGATTTCTAGTACCAAATTAATTGATTATGTTTGAAAAATAAAATAACTTCAACTCACAATTTTACATGCCAAATGAGCCATCCATGTGGCAACAAAGCGAAGAGAAGAATTATGATTCTTTGTACCCCTAAGTTCTTATGTTATATAACCTTCCTTGTGAGAAAGGACTCTAAGTGAAGTGTGATTTCTTTACAAAGTGCAGGAAATTAAAATCTTAAGGCTAGGGGCCCTCAAACAATTCATAAAAATCCTTACAATTTTCCAAAACTGGACTTATGTGCGGGTTGTAGTTCTGACATGCAGAGGTGTAGAATGCGTAGAGAAATGAAGACTATGGCATGCACAGTGTGAAAAGTGCACATCTGTGTTCCTTGAAAGCCACACACTTCCTGTCACACATCAGGAAAGAAATTTCCAAGTGAAATTCTCTCACCCTGGCTTTGAATTTTGACTTTGGAAGGTTGGACTAGGCTAGTTTGGGTACCTACATGTCAAACCAATTAAAAAGAAGTTCTCTCAAGACTTAAATAGGGAGTAATTTGATACCTTTCCCCAGTATGGTCACCAATTTGTTGTGTTGGTTTTGTCACATGGGTGAGCAAAAATACAACACTTGCATGCTTAGTTAAGTCAGCTAAACAAGAGAAAAGTTTGTGAGTTGATTAGATAACCATATACACATGAAACAAGGAAATAAAAACTAAAAAAAAATAAGAAATAAATGTTAGAGAAGCTTGAAAGAACTAGAACCATGAAAAGAAAAAAATGACCAATATATAGCTACCAATGGATCAATATATTGATAGGCTAAACATCGTAGAGGAAGGAAGGGACTTATGAGTCCCCTCTTCCTCCTTCAGAGGGATATTCAATTCCATAATAGAGATCTCTTCTCTTCATGCAATAGCAAGTGACAATGGTGAAGAAATATAATGCCTATTCCCTCAAGAGGTGAGTGGAATGACCCTTTCTATAGTGCTTGAATGATTCAAAGAGAAAAGATGATTCTCAAAGAAGAATTCTTGTAGCATAAAAATACCTTGAACTTCTTATTCTTCTAGCACACCCATGGCACATATTTATAGTGTCCATTCATGGAAAGATATAATTGTTTCATAGTGTGAACAAGGGTCCTTTTAGGGCACTTCCTAGCCCTTGACCAACATCCAAGCTAGATTTTGCTCAGATATGAGTGTCAAATTGTGTTGGGGATCAGACTAGAAGTGGTTGAGAAGCTGAAAAGATTCATAAATGAATCGTTTATAGAAGTGCGTGACTTTTCTCATAGATAGTCATGCATCTTGCGTATAGTGCACGCTGAGGGATGTGTTAGCCTGTGCATTCTACGCACTGTGTGCACGCTTCCTTTGGTGAATTTGCACACTTTGATTTTTGAACCAAGTATATATATATATATTTTTTTTGGTGGACTTTGTTGTTGTAGGTGGACTAATTGATGTTGGCATTGATGTCTTTCTTCAACCATTGTGTACAATTTTGTGACGATTTTTCAGTGATATCACACATTGCTAATACATGATGTACATGTTAAAAGTTGACATTGTGCATTTGTATGTGTTGAATAATAATGCGTGCATGGGATTTGGAAGAAAGGATTCTGACAATATGGCACAGAGTTTCATGAAGTTGTATCATGAATTCGTTTAACAAATCTTGTTTCCTGCACATTTTGCAGAATTATCAACAATTAGAGTAGGAAAAAATCAGTGCAGAAGGTTAAAATCAAGGAAGATGCATAGAGGACTTACATTCCTGATGATGAGTTCAGGATTTGTATGTCCATTTGGGTGTTGATGGTACAAAATCCAATGAAGAGTGCACGGACTTGGTAGAAACCATAAAGGGAAAACAAAAAGATGTCTAAATCTATAAGGATGATAACGAAAGGCTTATGAAAGCCAAGGATAATCAAGTTGAATTCAATGTCAAGTTGATGCAAAGCTTGGACAAAAATTAAAATAAAATGGATAAGGAGACAGAGAAAAGTAGGTCAATAAATCGCAGGTCTCATGATGAGAAAAGAAGAGAAGAAACAAGTGTTGGTAGGAATCAACCTCACTCACTAAAAAATTATTTCAAGAAAGTGCATAGTAGACCAAGTCCATATCCTGTCAGAAAGCATAAGAGAAGGACTCGGCTGGATGTGCTATAGGGAGAAATGAATAAGATCAAGCCTCCTACCTTTGATGGTGAGCACAATGAAGATGAATATGCAGAGTCTTGGTTGTTTGGTATGAGCAATTACTTCTAGTTGCATAATTATTTTACGCGGGAAGAATGGAGAATTGTTATCTATCAACTAAAAGGAATGGTAACAATGTGGTGGGATCAATATGTGTAGGTGCAACACATTGATGAAAATAAGGTTACTTGGAGGGAGTTCAATAGGTAGTTCCAAAATAAATACTTAAAAAAGAGATACTATGAAAATAAAATGAAGGAGTTATTCAAACTCAAGCCTGGGAGTATGAAAATAGATGAGTATGAAAGAGGATTCTTAGAGCTGCTGAAATATGTTGCATAGATCAAGGATGATAAAGTTAAGATTCAGAGCTACTTGAGTGGGTTGCCTTCATTTATTAGTGACAAGATACAATATGACGATCAAAATATGTTGGAGGAAAAAATAAGGCATGATAAATGTATTTATGATCAACAAAGGGGAAGATCGACTTTCCAAAAGTCTTGGGAAGACAAGATGAAGAGCAAGGTGGAACAGAGGAAAAAGGGGGATAAGGCACCATTTTTTAGAAATACTATGCATGGATATCCAACTCCCAAAGAGTCAAGAATGATGGAGACAGTGGAGAAAAAACCATGGCTACAACCTATTCAATGTTGGAATTGTGGAGGAGATCATATATGTAGATATTTCTCTAAAAAAGGTGATAAAGTGAGGACTGCGTAGAATGTACAAAATGCTGCAATAGTTGAGGACTTGGGAAGAAATGCGCCAAGGATTTACGTAGAAAGATGATTTTCAATCATACATGATTGAAGTGGAAGGTAAGATTAATGACCAACCCATTTCTATTTTAATTGATTTAGGAGCTAGTCATAGTTATCTAGATCCTAATATGGTGAAAAGGTTCCAATTGCCAAGAAGCAATCTTGGAAAACCTTGGTTGGTGCAGTTAGCTACAGGAAAGGATGTCAAGTATTTGCAATGCACATGGAAGACGAACCTAAGGATAAAGTGCCAAATGTTGAATACTATACAATATTGAAGGAGTTTGAGGATGTATTTAAAGGGACACTAGGGTTACCTTCGAAAAGAGATATAGTTTTCTCTTAAATATGACGTTGGGAGCAGCACATGTATCCAAGTTTCCTTATAGGATGAGTATGCTAGAGTTGAAGGAGTTGTAGATGAAACTTGAAGAGATTATGAAGAAGGGGTATATACTCCCAAGTGTGTCTCCTTAGGGTGCCCCAATATTTTTCGTGAAGAATAAGGATGGTACACTGAGACATTGTATTGACTTCAGGAAGTTGAACAAAGTAACAGTAAAGAACAAGTATCATTTTCCAAGGATAGATGACCTCCTTGATCAGCTACGAGGCACACAGATATTTCCAAATATTGATCTTAGATATGGATATCACTAAGTGAGAATTAAGGAAGAGGAAATCAACAAGAATGCCTTCAAGTCAAGGTATGAACATTATGAGTTCACCGTGGTGCCTTTCGGATTGTCAAATGCACCAATTGTCTTCATATGTTTGATGAATGGGGTTTTCAGAGAGTATTTGGATAATTTTTCATTGTATTTCTGGATGACATACTTATTTACTCAAAGTTTGAACAGAAGCATGAGAAACACTTATGGATGGTACTGCAGGTATTGAGGGATCACACAATTTATGGAAAGTTGAGAAAATTCTCCTTTTATCAGCGATAGATTCATTATTTGGATAATATTATTTCAAAGGAAAGAATAACCGTGGATCTGAAAAAGATAAAATCCATTGAGGAATGACCAACACCAAGAAATGTCGCAAAGGTAAGGTCCTTTATGGGACTTGTGGTTTATTATAGAAGGTTTTGTTAGAAAAACAAGATCGCGGAGCAATAAAATAAAATAAATGTGGAAATAAAACATAGAAGATACATAATACAATAGAGACACAGATATATGTGGTTCACCCACTGTGGGCTATGTCCACTAGTGCAATTTCTAGGTCCTTTCTTTATTATTATCCAACCAAATGAAGGGATACGACCTACAACACACCCGTTGTAACTTCCTCTTCATTCTCTCATAGTCTCATCTCACAGAATACAATATTTGCCATAATACTTAGCCACAATGCATTTCCATCATAAAATAGGGTTTCCTTCTAGGGAACAAAAACCTAACATAACTTCTACCATCAGATATGCAACCTTATAATGAACAGTCAATATTTAATATGAAATTACAATATACATTTACAAGGAAATTTTCCTTCAGTTGATTCACCCTCGAACCCCCATCGGGGAACATTGCCCCTCAAACTCCCATTAGGGGCCCACTTTCCCCCAGACCCCCTAGCAGGGGGGGTAACCCCCCCTACACTCCCCCACGTGGATGATTGTACATTCTTCTGGGGTGTAAAGTCTTCATGGGGTATAAACACGGCTGAAAACAAATACCTCTAAATCAAGAAGATAACAAGGCTCCACAACCAAAAATCTCTCACTTGGAGACTGATCTCAACAACTCCACCACTGTTGTATATGCTAGACTATGATCCTTCTTGGACCTGACAAATTTCTCATCTTCACCTTCATGCTTGAAGACCAACTAAAACTAAGAAGGAACTCAATTTCTCCCTGATTACTCCCTTTGTTGACATGTATGAAGGATTCTGGCTAGTGTGTATCGTTTCCAACTTCAAATGTAAATATTCCAAGACGGATTGTATGAAATGGTACCTGATATGTATATTATTATTCTTCGAATGGAAGGATGAGTTATTTTCAAGATGAATGGCACACTCACTATCACAGTACAACCTGCTATTCTCCTTATTCTTTCCCCATTCCTCCATAAACCTATGTAACTAAATCATGTATTTACTAGCCTCTGTAGCAGCAACATAATCTACTTCTATTTTTGAAAGTGCAACAACCTTTTGCAGTTTTGAAATCCAACTTACTGTTGTTCCACCTATAGTAAAAACATACCCTGTGGTGCTCCTCCTGCTATCTTTATCACCTTCCATATATGAATCAACATATCCCTTTAGAACAATGTCTGAACCTCCAAAACATAATTCATGAGTAGTAGTACCTCTCAAATACTTTAGAATCCAATTTAATTCCTCCCAATTTTCTTTACCTGGATTGTTCATATACTTGCTCACAACTCCCACTGCATGTGCAATATCTGGTCTTATGTAAACCATCACACACATCAAGCTTCCAATTGTTGATGAATAAGGGACCCTGGACATATATTCTATCTCCTCCTGTGTCTTGGGAAACATTTCCTTATTTAATTTGAAATGGATGGACAAAGGTGTTCTAACTGGTTTTGCTTTCTTCATTCTAAACATCTCCAACACCTTCTCTATGTACTCACCTTGAGACAATGTCAATTTGTGATTTTTCTTCTCTCTTGTTATTCTCATACCAAGGATTTTCTTTGCAACACCCAAATCCCTCATCGCAAATTAATTAGCTAATTTCTTCTTGAGCACATTTATATCCTTCATATTAGACCCTACAACAAGCATGTCATCTACATACAATAGCAAGATAATATAGCTTCCATTTTCTAGCCTTTTAAAATAAACACAATGATTAGAATGACATCTACTATAACCTGGTTCTGTCATAAACCTGTCAAACTTCAAATACCACTTCCTTGGAGCTTGCTTTATTCCATACAATATCTTCTTCAACCTGCATACCAAATTCTCCTTTCCTTTGACCTCATACCCCTATGGCTTCTGCATACAAATATCTTCCTCCAAATCCCCATGGAGAAAAGTTGTTTTTACATCTAATTGTTCAAGATGCAAATATTATACTACCACGTGACTTAAAATAGTCCTAATTGAAGTCATTTTAACAACATGAGTAAATATTTCATCAAAATCTATACCTTTCTTTTGTGCAAACCCCTTTACAACAAGTCTAGCCTTGTACCACTTTTTTCCTCCATCTTCTACCTTCAACTTGTAAACCCATTTATTCTGTAATGCTCTTTTTTTTCTGTAGGAAACTGAACCAAATACCAAGTCTTGTTATTTTCCAAGGAATCCATTTCCTCTTTTATTCCTTTCTCCCACTTGTTTTTAGTGTCTACATGCATTGCATCTTTATAACATTATGGTTCACTAGAATAAGTCAAAAATAAATAATACAATGAAGGAGAGTATCGTTCAGGGGGTCTACTTAACCTGATAGATCTTCTAACAACACTTGCAGGAGATTGAGGTACCTGTTTCTCCTGTTGTTGTACATTTTTATTTTCTGGTACCTTTGGAATTTATTTTTCAGTAATCACATCAAGCATTGTGTATTCTGGTTTTTATTTTTTCTGTTTCTTTCCCTGCAATTGATCACGACCTTCTCATTGAATATGACATATATACTCCTAATGATTTTGTTATTTTCATAATCCCATAAGAGATAACCAAAATCATTAACATTGTATCCAATAAAGGTACATTTCTTGGATTTTTCCTCAAGCTTTGTAATATTTTCTTTATCAATATGAACAAATGCTTCACAACCGAAAGTATTCAAAAAAGAATAGTTTAATTTTTTACCTGTCCATGCCTCCTCTAGAATTCCAACATCCAAAGAGATTGAAGGTCCTCTGTTTATTAAGTAAACAACAGTATCTACAGCATTTGCCTAGAACTGTAAGGGAAAACCAACATGCAATCTCATACTCCCTGCATGCTCCATGATTGTCTTGTTCATCCTTTCCGACACACCATTTTCTTATGGTGTTCTTGTCTTTCTATGAATCCCATGGTATGAACAATAATCATCAAATTCCTTGCTACAATATTCACCTCCATTGTCTGATCTAAGACACTTCAAATTTTTTCTTGTCTCATTCTCAACCAAAGCTTTCCATTTCCTAAAAGTATAAAAAACATCATATTTTTGTCGAATGCAATAAACCCAATTTTTTCTAGTTGCATCATCAATAAAAGTAACATAATAATGAGAGCCACCAAGAGATGATACCTAATATGGTCCCCATACATCTGTATGCATAAGCTCTAACCTTTCACTCTTCTTTTCTTGTTTGACTCTGATAAATCTGACTCTCTTTTGTTTTCCATAAACACAATGCTCACAGAAATCCAAATCAATTTGTTTAAGATCTGGAAACAATTTTTTTTTTTGAAGTATATGCATCCCCTTCTCACTCATGTGTCCAATCCTATGATGGCACAGTGTTGTATCCACTCGTGTAGAAGATAAAGAGATAGAAGAGTCAATATTACCAGTACATAAATACAATGTACCTACCTTCTCTCCTTTTGCTATAACCAATGATCCTTTGGTGACTTTCCACACCTTATCTGTAAATATGGATATACAACCTTCACTTTCCAACTTCCCCATTGAAATTATATTTTTCCTTAGATCTGGAACATGTCTTACCTCTTTCAACAACCATTGGTTTCCATTCCTTTGCTTTATTTTTACCTTTCCCATTCCAACAATTTTGCATGGTGCATCATCACCCAAAATCACCTTGAACATAATCTAGAAAATGTTTCCTATGGGGTGTGGCATGAAATGAATCCCCTAAATATACTACCCAAGAATCAGAAATATTATCTATAGAAAGAATCAAAGCATCTTGTAATGCATCACTTGCAACATTTGCTTCCTGATTTTTCTCCTGTTGTCTATATCTTTGTTTCTTTGGAGATTTGTAGTATTTCTTCAGATGTCCTTTCTTCCCACAATTACAGAACTCTATATTTTCAAATCTTGAATTGGATCTACCCTTCCTATAATTCCTGCGGTTCCCTGAGCCCTTTCCTCTATCCTTTTGCCTTCCCCTATTCTCCATGTTCAATGCATTACCTGATGTCTCACCTGTGGTTTTCCATCACATTTCCTCACTAAGGATAACACCAACAACATCATCCAATTTTAAAGTATTTGAACCAAAGACAGAGTTACTTACAACCATGAACAATCCATTCCAACTTTTTGGCAATGAGAACAAGATTAGAAGAGCCCTGACCTCATCATCAAAGTCCACTTTTACAGAACTTAGTTGATTAGTAACCATATTAAATTCATTTAAGTGATCTGCAACAGACCCACCTTCTGACATATGCATATTAAATAACCTCTTCATTAGAAATATTGTATTGGACATAAAGGTTTTTTCATATAGTTTATCCAATTCGTCCATCAGCTACTTCATTGTATTTTCTTTTGAAATATTGAAAGCCACCGACACTGCTAGGCTAGCCATATTGTTCCTAGTGCCTTTTTGTCCATAACCTCCCATTATTTGTCCTTCATGGCCATCAGATTCTTTGTTATTCCACCCAATGGTAGGAATAGATCCTTCTGATATAAATAATCTTCCATTTGCATCTTCCATAACTGGTACTTTTGGCCGTTAAATTTCTCAACCCTAAACTTTCCATATTTTTCCATTGCTCCCACTCGAACCAAGAACCCTCTTTTCCTATGAGTCACCTTTCTCTCTCATACCAATTGTTAGAAAAATAGGATCGCAGAGAAATAAAATAAAACAAATGCGGAAAACCCTCTTTTCCTATGAGTTACCTTTCTCTCTCATACCAATTGTTAGAAAAATAGGATCGCAGAGCAATAAAATAAAACAAATGCGGAAATAAAACACAGAAGATACACAATACAATAGAGACACAGATATACGTGGTTCACCCAATGTGGGCTACGTCCACCAGATAAATTTCCAGGTCTTTTATTTATTAATATCCAACTAAATGAACAGATACAACCTACAACACACTCGCTGTAAATTCCTCTTATTTCTCTCACAGTCTCATCTCCCAGTATAAAATATTCACCATAATACTAAGCTGCAATACATTTCCTTCATAAAAGAGGGTTTCCTTCTAGGGAAAAATACCCTAACATAACTTCTACCATAATATCTGCAACCTTATAATTAACAATCTAGATTTACTATGAAATTACAATACACATTTACAAGGCAATTTTTCCTTGGGGGGCTCACTTGCCCCTGAACCCCGCAGGGGGGTAACCCCCCCTGCATTCCCCCACATGGATGAGTGTACATTCTTCCGAGTTGTAAAGTATTCATGGGGTATAAAAACAACTGAAAACAAAGACCTCTGAATCAAGAAGATAATCAGGCTCCACAACCAACAATTTTATTGAAGGCTTCTCATAGATTGCGCATCCAGTTACATATTTGCAAAAGAAAGGTGTGCGATTTGAATGGACTCAAGATTGTGGAAGGAGTTTCCAGCACTTGAATAGTTTGTTAACAAGCGCACCAACTTTGAGAATTGTTGACCCAGATGCATACTTCATTGTGTACATGGATACATGTAAGGAAGGGATCGGTGGAGTCACGAGTCAGGATGGGTGCGTGGTGTGTTACGAATCAAGAAATTTAAAAGAGAATGAAAGGATCTATGCTACTCATAACTTAGAGTTGGAAGCCATAGTGCATGCCTTGAATATATGGAAACCTTATCTCATGGGGAAAATATTTGAGATGAGAAGAGACCATAGTGGTTTGAAGTATATGTTTGGACAACCAAGTTTAAATTCTAGAAAAAGTATATGGTTAGAGTTCCTCAGTGAGTATAACTTTGAAATAAAGTTGTTGGATTACTGAGAGGGGGAGTGAATCAATAATGAACAATTTATACCACTTATTAATCATTTTAACCACAATGTATATTCTTTTAACTTATTCAACAATGTTCATCAGTTCATCATCAACATATTATTGCATCATAAAAATTAACATCCATCAATGCATAATGAACAATAATAGACACATCCACACAATACACAGTACACCAGTATTTTATTTGGAAACCCAATGTGGTAAAAAACCATAGAACTCTTTTCTTATATGTAAAAGAATTACATTCAAGGAAGCACCAACTTCCAATTCTTGGCTCTAACCCCTGTGTTATCTGGATTCAACCGGAAGGTGGCTACAATAACCCGATTCTCTGGCTCCAACCAGAAGGAGGATCCAACCCCAAAATTATTAGTCTCCAACATGAAGGAAGGTCCAACTCCAACCGGAAGGTGGCTCCAACCATCTATCCTTTCCCCATACTACCACCCTGGAATATAAATGCCAAATGTAGAAAACATGTCACCGTCACAACAACTTTTACCAACAACATGTACCAATAAATTTTCACGCGCTGTACCAACAATCTATACAACCAATCTGTCACAATCTATATCAATCAACCTATACAATCAACCATGTACATCAATCACTTACACAACTTGTACCATCACAAGTGCATAAACTATGCACAACAACCTGTCACATAAACCTCATTAACCAAATCATATCTACTCACCAATATCAATCACCCCGTGATGCAGGAGCATCGCCAACCTTAAACGAGCCAACGCGAAGGCACCGGACAGCTGGACAAGCCCAACCCAAAATTTTGAATTTCCCTTGTAATTGATGCGCCAAACTTAAATGTGGCAATTAAATGAAGGCGCGCTTGTATGATGTAACATACCTTGAGTGATTCGCTCTCATCCTTAAGTAAATGAAGGCATTTATGTTAATAAATGTAGGTAGATAGAATTAATTGTGTAGATTAGACAGCGTGAGAGCACAAGAGGGAAACGAGATATAGACACCCTCATTGTATTATTGTAACATTATTATTCTGAAGAGCATAGAAGAGAAGAAAAGAGCTGTGTAGCAGACTCCATGTATAGAAGTTCTGAATTAATACAAAGAAAGTTGTGATTCAGGCTCATGGTGTTCATATATTCTCTGTGTATGCATCTTTGAATGTTATGCTCATGAATGTTTTACTCTTTCTGTCATGTAGTTGCTTTTATGCTATGTATGAATGATTTCTTGTTGAATGTTTGAAATCTGAGAGGAAAGGGAATTGGAATGAGATTCAATTGTTTCTCTATCTGAGTAAGGATTCCTGCAAGGAGTGCAGTTGAAGTCGTCCACAAGGAGTGCATTGACAGAGGGCTCAGATAGTTTAACTCTTGTTCTCATTCACCCATAGTGCATTTGGGTACAGGAGCCATGCAAGGAGTGCGCAGGCCGAAGAAAATCTGAGGGTTGTGAACCTGAGTGAAGATTGAAAGACTACTGCTGCAGGTGTGCGCAGAGTCGAAGGAATTTCAAACACCTGAAAGTGTTTGAAGGTTGTCGCAAGGAGTGCATGCAAAAGGTTTCCTTTTTTCGAGGACTTGAAAGCCGTGGAAAATCTTAGGAAGGATAAGGCCTTCAAGCGGTGGAAGAACAACACAAGGAAGTTGCGACTGAGAGTGTTCAGGAGGCGTCGTGAGTTGCAACCGTGATTGGACAAGTTCGTGAAGGAACACTTGGTTCGTTCACAGGGAAATCATCAAAGAGAAACGGCGATCGAAATTCTCTGAGGAGATTTCGTGAAATCCCGCGAGCTGTCAGATCTCGTGGAAGAGCAGGGAAGATACAGTAGGTATTTCCAGAGGTTCTAAGCTCAGGAGGGATAGGACCATAGATGCAAGCCACAAGGGCCGTTGGATTTACACATGACATTCTATATCGGAGTTTCGTGGGAGGAAATCCCGTAAACATTGCAACGGGAATCACGAAACTACGAAACGCGAAGTCTCGATAGTTGAAGGATGGTGTGGGGCCGGGAGTCACAAGGCGGCTAGGTGGCACATTATCGTCGCAGGTCAAAGACCATTGACCATTTCAGGATCTCGTGGAGCGAAGTTCCGAAATCTTAGCATCAGGATTCACGATACCGCGAAGTCCGAAATCGCGATGGAGTAGGAGGCATTGAAAAGTCAATTGCGAGTGCGCATAGACATTTCATTATATCGGGATTCAGGAGTCGAGTAGGTGAGTTGCTTGACATTACGATCGCCGAAATTATGATAGGGAAAGTCCTGAAAAGGAGAGAGAGAGAGAAGGTCAACGTTGACTGTTGTCGGGTTTCAGGGATTCAAGGACACGACGTGTGACCATTGGATTCGCGAAGGCGTGAAACCCGATCTCCTAAGTAAAAGGGGGATTTCACGAGGTGAATTGTGGGTGCAGGTTTCCCAAAAGGGAAAATAGAAGAGCTATTCTAGAGTTCTTCGAGTTGAAAAGGGAGAAGATCTTGAGGACGTGGACCTCTCGATCCACGGGTTGAGGAGGGCTGCGTCAGGTCTAGTATCAGAGCACAAAAAGACATTTTTCTTTCTGTAGTAGAGAAGAGAAGGATTCATCATGCCGCCAAGGAGAAGGGACAGGCAATCACCCGATCCAGAGGAGAGGGAAATCCCAACAAGAAGGGGCAGGCAGATGCAAGATCTAGCTATGGAGAGAGAGATGCGTGATCTACGAGCTAGACTCAAAGACATGGAAATAGCATAAAGGCGTACAGTCGGTGCTGGGGATCTTAGTGATTTCGAAGATGAAGTTGAAGTTGAACATGAAGAAGAAGTTGCAGTCGAGGATGCAACAAATGAGCGTTTGATTAAAGCTATTTCAAGGATGGGTGCAAGAGAGAAAATGGACATTCCAGTTTACGAGGGAAACTTGGATGCAGAGGAGCTTCTAGACTGGATTAGAGCTCTAGACACATACTTTGACTATGAAGATGTCGAAGAGGGCAAGAATGTCAAGAATGCTGTCACAAGATTGAAAGGACATGCAGCATTGTGGTGGGATGAACTACAAGACTGACAGATGCTGCAAGGGTAAGCAAAAGATCAAAAGCTGGGACATAATGATTGCGAAGATGAAAGAAAAATTCATCCCCAGAGACTATCAGATTACTCTGTTTCGAAGGATGCAGAACCTGAGATAGAAGCTGATGTCAGTGAAAGAATAAACTGAAGAATTCTACAAACTGAACATCAGGGCAGGTCATCGGGAAAGCGATGATGAAAAAGTTGTCAGATACATGAATGGCCTGAGATACGATATCCAGGATGAGATGAGAATGTTAACCTTCCGAACGGTGGAAGATGCTTATCAATTGGATCTGAAAGCTGAAGAGAAGTTGAGCCATAAGCAGAGTCAAAGGGGCCGAGGCAGAAGTCAGCCCAAAGGCAAATCAGTTGCCCAGGATAAAAACCAGAAGCCCAAGAAAGAATTGAAGAAACCTCAGACTCGAACTGAGAGAGGTGGAACCTCACAGGGAGGGAAATATGCTGAACAGAGAGGGAAATATACCAAACAGAGATGAGATTATGCTGATAACAACACTTTTCCTCGTACCAGAGGTAGAGGAGGAGGAAGAGGTGGAGTGATAAAATGCTTCACATGTGGAAAGAACGGGCACAAGTCTTATGAGTGTCTAGATAAAAATAAAGATGGAGGAGAAGCTCACATCACCGAGGCACAGAGGCGGGATGTTGAAGAAGAAGACGCTGAAGGCGGAAGATCGCTAATGATGTAAAAATCTCTTTTGACACCAGAGAAGGAGGTGGAGAGTTCAGTCCAAAGGAACATGCTTTTCCAGACTACTTGCAAGACCAAGGATAGGGTATGTAAGGTCATTGTAGATAGTGGAAGCACTGATAATCTTGTTTCAACAGAGATGGTATAAAAGCTGGAGCTGGAGACGATTGATCATCCGAGCCCATACAGAGTCTCGTGGTTGCAGAAGGGACATCAGGTAACTGTCACTAAACAATGTTTAGTTGAATTCAAGATAAAAGGATATAATGATAAAATCTTGTGTGATGTTATTCCTATGGATGTTTGTCATCTATTGCTGGGTAGACCATGGAAATACTATAGGAATGTGATTCATGATGGGAGAATGAACACATACACCCTAGAGAAGAATGGGAGAACTCACATGTTACTTCTAATCAAGGATAAGGAAGTGAAACCTGAAGTAAGTAACATTGTACTTCTCATGAGTGGGAAGGAACTTCTTATCGAGGTAAAGAAGAAATAAGAACCACAATTCATTGTGGTCAAAAAATCGAGGATTGTTTTAATAGGCACGAGAGTTGATGATTTACCAAAATAAATTCAGGAACTACTGGAAGAGTTCACTGATATAGTAGTGGATGAATCACCTCATTCATTTCCACCGATTAGGAGTGTGAGTCATCATATTGATCTCATACCAGGAGCCAGTTTGCCAAACAAATCCACATACAGATTGACGTAGCAAGAGAATGAAGAGGTCAGGAGACAAGTCCAAGATTTGATGGACAAAAGGTTGGTCAGAGAAAGCTTGAGTCCATGTATTGTTCCAACAGTACTCAGTCCGAAGAAAGATGGAGGCTGGAGGATATGTACTGACTCTAGGGTGATCAACAAGATAACCATCAGGTACAAATTTCCATTGTCGAGGATGGATGATCTGATAGATTTCTTGAGTGGAGGAAAATTCTTTTCAAAGAATGATTTGAAAAGCGGATATCACCAGATTCGCATGAGAGAAGGTGATGAATGGAAGACAGCATTCAAAACCAATGAAGGGTTGTATGAATGGCTTACTATGCCATTTGGCTTAACAAATGCGCCAAGTACCTTTATGAGATTGATGAAGGAAGTCCTGAGGGAGTTCATCAGAAAATTTGTCATTGTATATTTGGATGACATACTGATCTTCAGTAAAATAGTGGCAGAGCATTTGAAGCATTTGGCTACAGTGATGCAAGAGTTACAGCAGGAGAAGTTGTTGATAAACATGAAGAAATATTCATTCATGCAGACGAAGCTCATTTATCTGGGATTTGTTATTTCTATAGATAAGTTGAGAATGGATCTGGATAAGGTGGAAGTAATCAAGAATTGGCCATCACCAAAGAATATTTTCGAGGTGAGAAGTTTTCATGGATTGACTAGTTTCTACCGAAAGTTCATCAGAAATTTCAGTGGAATTAGTGTTGCAATGATGGACATAGTGAAGAAAAGACATAAATATTTTCACTTGACAGAAGAAGTTGAAAAGAGTTTCAATTTGTTGAAACAGAAGATCACAGAACAACCAGTTTTGGTGTTGCCGGATTTCCAAAAGACATTTCAGGTGAAATGCGATGCAAGTGGATTTGCAATAGGAGCGGTCTTGAGTCAGGAAGACAGGCCGATAGCATACTTCAGCGAGAAGCTGAATGAGGAGAAGGTGAAGTACTCGACATATGATAAGGAGTTCTATGCTATTATTCAGGGATTGAAGAAGTGGAGACACTATCTGATTCCGAAGGAATTTTTCTTATATAGTGATAACCATGCATTACAGTTTGTGAATCAACAGGAGAAGTTGAATTAGAGACATGTAAAATGGGTTGAGTATATGCAAAACTTCACATTTGTGATTAAACATATTTCTGGTACTGCTAACAAAGTGGCTGATGCTTTGAGCAGGAAGTGTTTACTGTTGCAGGAGTTCAAAGTCAAAACATTCGGTTTTGATGATCTCAGGGACATGTACGTAGATGATCCAGATTTTAAGGAGGCATATGAAGCAGCTGAGAATCTAGTTCTCAGAGGTAGAAGCCAGTGGGCTGAGTACATGATCCAGGAAGGATTGTTTTTCAGGGGCAATCAACTATGTATTCTGAAATGCTCCATGAGGGAGAACTTGTTGAAGGAGAAACACAACGGAAGATTGGCCAGACATTTCGGTCATGACAAGACATTCGCAAAGCTAAGGGAGTCATATTTTTGGCCAGGAATGCGAGCAGAGGTCAAGAAATTTGTGGACGGATGCAAAATTTGTCAGCATTTGAAAGGAAGCAGGAAGAATGCAGGTTTTTATCAACCATTGCCCATACCTGAGAAGCTGTGGGATGAAATCAGTATGGATTTCATGTTGGGATTGTCGAGGACACAAAGAGGATTTGACTCAATCTTTGTGGTGGTGGATATATTTTCCAAGATGGAACACTTTATCCCATGTCAAAAAATCAACGACGCAACTCACATTGCGAACCTGTTTTTCAAAGAAGTCATTCGACTTCATGGCTTACCAAGAAGCATAGTTTCAGATCGAGATATGAAGTTTGTAGGACACTTTTGGAGGACTTTATGGAAGAAGCTGGCAACTAACCTGTTATTTTGTTCAGCTTATCATCCTCAGGTGGATGGGCAGACAGAAGTGGTGAACAGAAGTCTGGGAGACTTGATGAGGAGCTTGGTGATAGAGCACCAGAGCCAGTGGGACAATCTATTACCGCAGGTAGAGTTTGTGTATAACGACTTAGTGAACAGAAGCACAGGCCAGAGTCCATTTCAGATTGTATATGGCATGTAGTCGAGAGGAGTTTCTGAACTGAGGGATTCAGAATAGACTGCGACTAGGAGTGCTAGTGCAGAAGAATTCGCAGAAGCGATGAAGGAACTTCACAACAAAGTGAAGGAGCGGTTACAGAGTTCAAATCGGGAGTATAAGTAGAGAGTAGATCAGCATAGAAGACAACTTCAGTTTGAAGTTGGTGATTTGATTCTTGCACATTTGAGAAAGGAAAGGTTCCCGAGAGGAACATACAATAAATTGAAGATGAAGAAAATTGAACCATGTAGGGTCTTGAGAAAATTCGGGGCAAATGCTTACGAGATTGAATTACCAGACTGAATCGGAATTTCTCCGATATTCACTATCTCAGATTTGTACCCATATAAAGCTAAGGAAGCAGGTGCAAGTGATGAGTAGCCAGAGGTGTAGTGGTGGAAGCAGATGCCAGTTGCAGAAAAGCCACAGATGGAGAGCATACTGGACAAAAGAGTAAGCAAGAAGGCCAGAAGGAAAGAATACTTCGAATATTTGGTCAAGTGGAAGGACCATCCAGTTGAAGACGCCAGCTGGGAGACTGAAGCAGAAATACAGAGGCATGGATAGACCGTGTGCGAGCTCATGGACAGGATCCCATGAAAATTCTCAAGTGAGGGAGTATGATGCAAGAGCATCGCCAAACTCAAGCGAGCCAGCGTGGAGGCACCAGACAGCTGGACAGGCCCAACCCAAAATTTTTAATTTCCCTTGTAATTGATGGGCCAAACTTAATTATGGCAATTAAATGAAGGCACACTTGTATGATGTAATAGACCTTGAGCGATTCGCTCTCGTCCTTAAGTAGATGAAGGCATTTATATTAATAAATGTAGGTAGATAGAATTAATTGTGTAGATTAGACAGCTTGAGAGCGCAAGAGGGAAACGGGATATAGACACCCTCATTGTATTATTGTAACATTATTGTTCTGAAGAGCATAGAAGAGAAGAAAAGAGCTGTGTAGCAGACTCCATGTATAGAAGTTCTGAATTAATACAAAGAAAGCTATGATTCAGGCTCATGGTGTTCATATATTCTTTGTGTATGCATCTTTGAATGTTATGCTCATGAATGTTTTACTCTTTCTGTCATGCATTTGCTTTTATGCTATGTATGAATGATTTCTTGTTGAATGTTTGAAATCTGAGAGGGAAGGGAATTGGAATGAGTTTCAATTGTTTCTCTATCTGAGTAAGGATTCCTGCAAGGACTGCAGTTGAAGTCGTCTGGAAGGAGTGCGTTGACAGATGGCTCAGATAGTTTAACTCTTGTTCTCATTCACCCAGAGTGCATTTGGGTACAGGAGCCATGCAAGGAGTGCACAAGCCGAGGAAAATCTCAGGGTTGTGAACCTAAGTGAAGCTTGAAAGACTACTGTTGTAGGTGTGCGCAAAGTCGAAGGAATTTCAAACACCTGAAAGTGTTTGAAGGTTGCCACAAGGATTGCGTGCAAAAGGTTTCCTTTTTTCGAGGACTTGAAGGCCGTGGAAAATCTTAGGAAGGATAAGGCCTTAAAGCAGTGGAAGAACAACACAGGGAAGTTGCGACTGAGAGTGTTCAGGAGGCGTCGTGAGTTGCGACCATGATTGGACAAGTTCATGAAGGAACACTTGGTTCATTCGCAAGGAAATCATCAAAGAGAACGGACAGTCGAAATTCTCTGAGGATATTTCATGAAATCTCATGAGCCGTGAGATCTTGTGGAAGAGCAAGGAAGATACGACAGGTATTGCTAGAGGTTCTAAGCTCAGGAGGAATAGGATCGTAGATACAAGCCACAAGGTCTATTGGATTTACATGTGAAATTCTATATCGGAGTTTCATGGGTGGAAATCCCGTAAACATTGCAATGGGAATCGCGAAACTGCGAAATGCGAAGTCCCGATAGTTGAAGGACAGTGTGGGGCTAGGAGTCGCGAGGCAGACATGTGGCACATTATCGTCATAGGTCAAAGACCATTGACCATTTCAGGATCTCGTGGAGTGAAGTTCTGAAATCTTAGCATCAGGATTCGCGATACCGTGAAGTCCGAAATCGTGATGGAGTAGGAGGCATTGAACAGTCAATCGGGAGTGCACATTGGCATTTCAGCATATCGGGATTTGGGATTCAAGGAGGTGAGTAGCTTGACATCGCGATCGCCAAAATTATGACAGGGAAAGTCCCAAAAAGGAGCGAGAGAAGGTCAGCGTTGACTGTTGTTGGGTTTTGAGTATTCAAGGACATAGCGCGTGACCATTGGATTCGCGAAGGCGCAAAACCCGATCTCCCAAGTAAAAGGGGGATTTCACGAGGTGAATTGTGGGTGCAGATTTCCCGAAAGGGAAATAGAAGAGCTATTCTAGAGTTCTTCGGGCTGAAAAGGGAGAATATACTGAGGACATGGACCTCTCGATCTGTGGGTTGAGGAGGGCTGTGTCAGGTCTAGTATCAGAGCACAGAAAGAATTTTTGCTTTCTGTAGCAGAGAAGAGAAGGATTCATCATGCCGCCAAGGAGAAGGGACAGGTAATCACCTGATCCAGAGGAGAGGGATATCCCAAGAAGAAGGGGCAAGCAGATGCAAGATCCAGCTATGGAGAGAGAGATGCGTGATCTACGAGCTAGACTCGAAGACATGGAAACAACACAAAGGCGTACAATCGGTGCTGGGGATCTTAGTGATTCTGAAGATGAAGTTGAAGTTGAACATGAAGAAGAATTTTCAGCCGAGGATGCAGCAAATGAGCATTTGATTAAAGCTATTTCAAGGATGGGTGCAAGAGAGAAAATGGACATTCCAGTTTACGAGGGAAACTTGGATGTAGAGGAGCTTCTAGACTGGATTAGAGATCTAGACACATACTTTGACTATGAAGATGTCGAAGAGTACAAGAAGGTCAAGAATGTTGTCACAAGATTGAAAGGACATGCGGCATTGTGGTGGGATGAACTACAAGCTGACAGATGCTGCTAGGGAAAGCAAAAGATCAAAAGATGGGACAGAATGATTGTGAAGATGAAAGAAAAATTCATCCCCAGAGACTATCAGATTACTCTGTTTCGAAGGATGCAGAGCCTGAGACAGAAGCTGATGTCAGTGAAAGAATACACTGAAGAATTCTACAAACTGAACATCAGGGTAGGTCATCGGGAAAGCGATGATGAAAAAGTTTCCAGATACAGGAATGGCCTGAGATACAATATCCAGGATGAGATGAGCATGTTAACCTTCCGAACGGTGGAAGATGCTTATCAATTGGCTCTGAAAGATGAATAGAAGCTGAGCCATAAGAAGAGTCAAAGGGGCCGAGGCAAAAGTCATCCCAGAGGAAAATTAGTTGCCCAGGATAAAAACCAGAAGCCCAAGGAAGAATGGAAGAAACCTTAGACTCGAACTGAGAGAGGTGGAACCTCACAACCAGGGCAATATGCCTAACAGAGAGGGAAACATACCGAACAGAGAGGAGATTATGTTGATAACAACACTTTTGCTCGTACCAGAGGTAGAGGAGGAGGAAGAGGTGGAGTGATAAAATGCCTCACATGTGGAAAGAACGAGCTGAAGTCTTATGAGTGTTCAGATAAAAAGAAAGATGGAGGAGAAGCTCACATCACCGAGGCACAGAGGCGGGATGTTGAAGCAGAATACGTTGAAGGAGAAAGATCATTGATGATGCAAAAATCTCTTTTGACACCAGAGAAGGAGGTGGAGAGTTCAGTCCAAAGGAACAGGCTTTTCCAGACTGCTTGCAAGACCAAGGACAGGGTATGTAATGTCATTGTAGACAGTGGAAGCACTGATGATCTCGTTTCAATCGAGATGGTAGAAAATCTAGAGCTGGAGACGATTGATCATCTGAGCCCATACAGAGTCTCGTGGTTGCATAAGGGACATCAAGTAACTATCACTAAACAATGTTTAGTTGAGTTCAAGATAGGAGGATATAATGATAAAATTTTGTGTGATGTTATTCCTATGGATGTTTGTCATCTATTGCTGGGTAGACCATGGCAATATGACAGGAATGTGATTCATGATGGGAGATTGAACACATACACCCTAGAGAAGAATGGGAGAACTCACATGTTACTTCCAATCAAGGATAAGGAAGTGAAACCTGAAGTAAGTAACACTGCACTTCTCATGAGTGGGAAGGAACTTCTTACCAAGGTAAAGAAGAAAGAAGAACCACAATTCATTGTGGTCAGAAAACCGAGGATTGTTTTAACCAGCACGAGAGTTGATGATTTACTAGAAGAAATCCAGGAACTGCTGGAAGAGTTTGCTGATATAGTAGTGGACGAATTACCTCATTCATTACCAATGATCAGGAGTGTGAGTCATCATATTGATCTCATACAAGGAGCCAATTTGCCAAACAAAGCTGTGTATAGATTGACGCCGCAAGAGAATGAAGAGGTCAGGAGACAAGTCTAAGATTTGATGGACAAAGGGTTGGTCAGAGAAATCTTGAGTCCATGTGTTGTTCCAACAGTACTCAGTCCAAAGAAAGATGGAGGCTAGAGGATGTGTACTGACTCTAGGGAAATCAACAAGATAACCATCAGGTACATATTTCCATTACCGAGGATGGATGATCTGATGGATTTCTTGAGTGGAGCAAAATTCTTTTCAAAGATTGACTTGAAAAGCGGATATCACCAGAGTCGCATGAGAGAAGGTGATGAATGGAAGACAACATTCAAAACCAATGAAGGGTTGTATGAGTGGCTTGTTATGCCATTTGGCTTAACAAATGCGCCAAGTACCTTTCTGAGATTGATGAACGAAGTCCTGAGGGAGTTCATTGGAAATTTTTTCATTGTATATTTGGATGACATACTGATCTTGAGTAAAATAGTGGCAGAGCATTTGAAGCATTTGGCTACAATGATGTAGAAGTTACAGCAGGAGAAGCTATTGATAAGCATGAAGAAATCTTCATTCATGCAGATGGAGCTCATTTATTTGGGATTTGTTATTTCTGCAGATAAGTTGAGAATGGATACGGATAAGGTGGAAGTAATCAAGAATTGGCCATCACCAAAGAATATTTTCGAGGTGAGAAGTTTTCATGGATTGGCTAGTTTCTACCGAAAGTTCATCAGAAATTTCAGTGGAATTAGTGTTGCAATGATGGACACAATGAAGAAAAGAAACAAATATTTTCACTGGATAGAAGAAGCTGAAAAAAGTTTCAATTTATTGAAATGGAAGATCACGAAACAACCAATTTTGGTGTTGCCGGATTTCCAAAAGACATTTCAGGTGAAATGCGATGCAAGCGGATTTGCAATAGGAGCGGTCTTGAGTCAGAAAGACAGGCTGATAGAATACTTCAGCGAGAAGCTGAATGAGGCGAAGGTGAAGTACTCGACATATGATAAGGAGTTCTATGCTATTATTCAGACATTGAAGAAGTGGAGACACTATCTGATTCCGAAGGAATTTTTCTTATACAGTGATAACCATGCATTACAGTTTGTGACTCAACATGAGAATTTGAATCAGAGACATGTAAAATGGGTTGAGTATATGATAAACTTCACATTTGTGATTAAACATATTTCTGGTACTGCTAACAAAGTGGTTGATGCTTTGAGCAGGAAGTGTTTACTGTTGCAGGAGTTCAAAGTCAAAACATTGGGTTTTGATGATCTCAGGGACATGTATGCAGATGATACAGATTTTAGGGAGGTGTATGAAGCAGCTAAGAATCCAGTTCTCAGAGATAGAAGCTAGTGGGCCAAGTACATGATCTAGGAAGGATTGTTGTTCAGGGGCAATCAACTGTGTATTCTGAAATGCTCCATGAGGGAGAACTTGTTGAAGGAGAAACACAGCGGAGGATTGGTCGGACATTTTGGTTATGACAAGACGTTCACGACGCTAAGAGAGTCCTATTTTTGGTCGGGAATGCGAGCAGAGGTCAAAAAATTTGTGGACGGATGCAGAATTTTTCAGCATTCGAAAGGAAGGAGGAAGAATGGAGGTTTTTGTCAACCATTGCCCATACCTGAGAAGCCGTGGGATGAAATCAGTATGGGTTTCATGTTGGGATTGTCGAGGACACAAAGAGGATTTGACTCAATCTTTGTGGTAGTGGATAGATTTTACAAGATGGCACACTTTATCCCATGTCAGAAAACCAACGACGCAACTCACATTGTGAACCTGTTTTTCAAAGAAGTCATTCGACTTCACGGCTTACCAAGAAGCATAGTTTTGGATCGAGATACGAAGTTCGTAGGACACTTTTGGAGGACTTTATGGAAGAAGCTGGGAACTAACCTGTCATTTAGTTCAACTTATCATCCTCAGACGGATGGGCAGACAGAAGTGGTGAACAGAAGTCTGGGAGACTTGTTGAGGAGCTTGGTGACAGAGCACCATAGCGAGTGGGACAATATATTACCACAAGTAGAGTTTGCGTATAATGACTCAATGAATAGAAGCACAGGCCAAATTCCATTTCAAATTGTATATGGCATGCAGTCGAGAGGAGTTTTTGAACTGAGGGATTCAGAACAGACTGCGACTTGGAGCGCTAGTGCAGAATAATTCGCATAAGCGATGAAGGAACTTCACAACAAAGTGAAGGAGCGGTTACAGAGTTCAAATTGAGAGTATAAGCAGAAATAAGATCAGCACAAAAGACAACTTCAGTTTGAAGTTGGTGATTTTATTCTCGCACATTTGAGAAAGGAAAGGTTCCCAAGAGGAACATACAATAAATTGAAGATGAAGAAAATCAGACCATGTAGGGTCTTGAGAAAATTCGGGGCAAATGCTTATGAGATTGAATTACCGGACAGAATCAGAATTTCTCTGATATTCAATATCTCTGATTTGTACCCATATAAAGATGAGGAAGCACGTGCAAGTGATGAGTAGCCAGAGGTGCAGTGGCGGAAGTAGATGCCAGTTGCAGAAAATCCGTAGATGGAGCGCATACTGGACAAAAGAGTAAGCAAGAAGACCAGAAGGAAAGAATACTTCGAATATTTGGTCAAGTGGAAGGACCATCCAGTTGAAGATGCCAGTTGGGAGACCGAAGCAAAAATACAGAGGCATGGACAGACCGTGCATGATCTCATGGACAGGAGCCCATGAAAATTCTCATGCGAGGGAGTATGATGCAGGAGCATATCCAACCTCAAGCGAGCCAACGTGGAGGCACTGGACAACTGGACAAGCCCAGCCCAAAATTTTGAATTTCCCTTGTAATTGGTGTGCCAAAATTAAATGTGGCAATTAAATAAAGGCGCACTTGTATGATGTAACAGACCTTGAGCGATTCACTCTCATCCTTAAGTAGATGAAGGCATTTATGTTAATAAATGTAGGTAGATAGAATTAGTTGTGTAGATTAGATAGCTTGAGAGCGCAAGAGGGAAACGGGATATAGACACCCTCATTGTATTATTGTAACATTATTATTCTAAAGAGCATAGAAGAGAAGAAAAAAGTTGTGTAGCAGACTCCATGTATAGAAGTTCTGAATTAATACAAAGAAAGCTATGATTCAGGCTCATGGTGTTCATATATTCTCTGTGTAAGAATCTTTGAATGTTATGCTCATGAATGTTTTACTCTTTCTGTCATGCAGTTGCTTTTATGCTATGTATGAATGATTTCTTGTTGAATGTTTGAAATCTGAGAGGAAAGGGAATTGGAATGAGTTTCAATTGTTTCTCTATCTGAGTAAGGATTCCTACAAGGAGTGCAGTTGAAGTCGTCTGCAAGGAGTGTGTTAATAGAGGGATGAGATAGTTTAACTCTTGTTCTCATTCACCTAGAGTGCATTTTGGTAAAAGAGCCATGCAAGGAGTGCGCAGGCTGAGGAAAATGTCAGGGTTGTGAACTTGAGTGAAGCTTGAAAGACTACTGTTGCAGGTGTGCACAGATTCGAAGGAATTTCAAACACCTGAAAGTGTTTGAAGGTTGCCACAAGGAGTGCGTGCAAAAGGTTTCCTTTTTTCGAGGACTTGAAAGCCATGGAAAATATCAGGAAGGGTAAGGCCTTCAAGCGGTGGAAGAACAGCACAAGCAAGTTGCAACTGAGAGTGTTCAGGAGGCGTCATGAGTTGCGACCGTGATTGGACAAGTTCGTGAAGGAACACTTGGTTCGTTCACAGGGAAATCGTCAAAGAGAACGGATGGTCGAAATTCTCTGAGGAGATTTCACAAAATCCTGTGAGATGTCAGATCTCATGGAAGAGAAGGGAAGATACGACAGGTATTTCCATAGGTTCTAAGCTCAGGAGGGATAGGACCGTAGATCCAAGCCACAAGGGCCGTTGGATTTACACATGACATTCTATATCGGAGTTTCGTGGGTGGAAATCCCGTAAACATTGCAACGGGAATCGCTAAACGCGAAGTCTCGATAGTTGAAGGACAGTGTGGGGCCAAGAGTCGCGAAGCAGACAGGTGGCACATTATCATCGCAGGTCAAAGACCATTGACCATTTCGGGATCTCATGGAGTGAAGTTCCGAAATCTTAGCATTAGGATTCGCGATACTGCGAAGTCTGAAATCGTGATGGAGTAGGAGGTGTTGAAAAGTCAATCGCGAGTGCGCATCGACATTTCGACATATCGGGATTTGGAAGTCGAGGAGGTGAGTCGCTCGACATTGTGATCACAAAAATTGTGATAGGGAAAGTCCCGAAAAGGAGCAAGAGAAGGTCAGCGTTGACTGTTGTCAGGTTTTGGGGATTCAAGGACACAGTGCGTGACCATTGGATTCGTGAAGGCGTGAAACCTGATCTCCCAAGTAAAAGGGGGATTTCACGAGGTGAATTGTGGGTGAAGATTTCCCAAAAGGGAAATAGAAGAGCTATTCTAGAGTTCTTCTGGCCGAAAAGGGAGAAGATCCTGAGGACGTGGACCTCTCGATCCACAGGTTGAGGAGGGTTGCGTCACCCCGACAACTCTTAACCATATCCACACTATGACCAATATGTGCATCACCCAATATTACTCACAAACATCAACAAGATGTACCAAGATCAAGATGTTCTTCTAAAATTATACCAAATCATATATGCCACATCATCCATAAACTATGTTCCAAAAACACTATTAGAAGTGCCTCTAGCAATGTACCAATCATGTGTCACCAACACTACTAGCAAGTGACTCTAACAATGCACCAAACATGTACCAATCATGTGTCACCAAAACTACTAACAAGTTCCTCTAAAAATGCACTAAGCATGTACCTATCATGTGTCAATCAATAAGACAAACTATGACTCATCAAGATATATCAACATCACCATACCATACATCAACTATATGTCTCAACATGTACCCAACATGTACATCAACCAAATATCAAAGACATACACCAATATAACCATACAAATTTCTCTAACAATACATCACATTGTCCATAACCAAATACAATAAACCCTCACATAAAACCATGTGCCAAAACCTCATTTTTATGTAACCTCGAACTATATCAATAACTTCACCAACACATCTCAACCAAAAACTCCCAACCAGGTACCTAGAAATACAAGATATGCCTCAACAACTAACCCAACAAACTGTGCTAATGATAAACAATAAATATACCAGAATTGCATTTCTGTAAATCTATCTCATACAATATGTACCATGTTAGCACTCTGTAAATTGTGTCCAGCTGATAGAAAAATGACATAGGTAACTGTTTCAACCTACTTTAGAGCTGAGACACTAGCCTGCTCAACACAAAGAGGGCTCTCTCGTGTCACTGGGTATTTATTTGATAATCGGTGGCTAGATTTGGTTTGTTTTGGGGGGTTTTAATAAAGTTGTTGGCAATGAAGGGGAGGAACACTCAGGGACATGGAGTCAAAATTATGAAAGTAAATGAAAACAATGATCAGATGGTAAAACTCTCCAAAGGATAAAGGCTAAGTGAGGCAATGAATCTAAGTTATTCTTGAAATTAAATAGAGTGTAGGAAGATAAAGAAAACAAATAACTGCATCAGGGCATTACTGAAATAAATTCTGAATTAGTTAAGAAGACAATCACACAGTTTAAATTGCTTAAGCAAAGAGAATCATAGGATGAATTCTGGACCTTTAACTATCCAATTTAAAGAGAAGAAAATGTGAATGGAATAACAGATCATAGGAAATACATACGACGAAGGAAGAAAAAGCTCATATCACCACCATTTAGAATCTTTTCATAGAGACTTCAAAAAGCTTCTACATATATATTCAATTTAGCTTCAGAAAATTACAAAAGACATTTCAGAACTAGGAACGAATTTCCTTGACCGCTCATCTTCCTTTACGACATCTGGCTCGTCTTGTTCTTCTGTCGAACTTGTTGGTTTAGTAACACCTGGAGGTCACTTACTAGTTCCGGGAAAACTGCATTTAGTCTTGCCCAGTCGCACGATTTCATTCCATTGGGAGTCATAAGGAATCTCCTAATCCATCATCTCCTTAATCAAAATCTCTAGGCCGACACACGTGGCGTAGGACATAATCAGCAGGCTAATATTCATTGTTTTAAATTGATTCAAAATTTCAAAGTCTGTGGCCAAATACTCTACTAGACTTGGGCCTTTCAGACTTTCCTCCATAGCTTCAAATTTAGAATGGTCCATCCTACACTGAGTGAGGAGAGAATTGTAGTCTTCTTGACTATATAATTTACCTTTTCCATCCCAAAATGGTGGGAGGACCTTGATGAACAATTGTTCAAATGCATCCTTAAACTCCTGTATACTGTGCTCCATTTGCATATCTTTGTTTTGAACCGACTTGAGAAAGTTGTACTTGGCAATGATCCTCCTAACCCAGATGATCAACACAGTTCTTTCCTTCACCCCAATAGTATGAAGATCAATAGTGGGTATGGAGTTCAGCAAATCGATAGCATTCCGGGCCCATTCCAAGGGTTTCTTGGCCAATGTTTCATTAACAACTGTGCACCTGCTTCGGGTTGTGGTAGCCACACTGTCTGTCATTTATAAAATTTACATAAACCCTGAACTTAGTAGCCTCTGCAGCAATAACATCCCAGATCACATGTTTGGCTCCTTGTAACAATGTTTTTCCTTTTAACCTCATTTTCAGCTTGCTTACTCTCTCTTGCAAAAATTGATTCTCTCTTTGGAATAGAGCCATCTTTTCATCTTTTATTTTCGTCTCTTGTTTCATCCTTTCTAAGGCCTCCATAAGGATTTTGATTTCCCCTGTCTGCAAACTCACTTGGGACATAGCTTGAACCAAGCCATCAGTACTCGATCCAGATTTTGTATTAGCAGGTACGATGATAACCATATCTGATGTTGCTACTTGTCTCAGTAGCCAATTTTCCTTCTCTTTTTCCAGCTGCAACACTTTAGCTTTGTAATTTAGTGATTCTTATCTCAAGGTCTCCTTTTCTTTCTCTGAAGTAGCTAGCTTTGTTGTCTGTGGGTGTTCTGTGGGGGACATCTTCAGTCTCTTCTTTAGACTTTGAATCATCTTGTCTTTCTCATCCAAGAAAGCTATTATCCCTTGAGGGCCTTCAGATTCCAATCTTTTGACCTCTTTTTGCCAGGCTTTATTGGATGCTTTCCCCTACTTCAGTTTTCCATCCTGTTAGCACTTGGTAAATTTCCTAGAGGTTGACAGAAGAAGAAATCTACTAAGGTAACTTTATCCAACCACTTTTGAAGCTGGGATCTAGACCTTACAACTTCAGAGAGGGATCTCTCTATATGATTTAGCTATGTTTCCAATTTTAAATATTAGGCTAGGTAAATAAATAGGTCGGTTTTGTTGTCAAAGTGTTTTTCGAATTGGTTGAG